>CAJGYO010000110.1:0-152273 GCA_904845875.1 Miscanthus lutarioriparius
AACTCCGGACGCACGACTTCAACGACATGGCATCCGTGGCTTCTTTCCGAGCAAACCTCTCGTCAAACCCCGCTGTGGAGTAATGTACACGCCGTTATTTACTTACTATTCTCTATCTTCCGCCGATTACCTTTAGCATGAACGCCGTTGTCCCCGACGACTCGACCCGTCAGACGATCGGTCCCCTATGGCCTCGTGATCTTCCGCATGGATGCATACTCGGGGCCCGAAGGATGCCGCCACCACCGTCTAGATCGAATCCGAATTGCGGGAATGGCGAAATATGTTCCCCACCTGTTTCTTTGACCTCATGGATGACGTATGGCGAGAGGACGGCCTTTAGCATCAGCCGACATGGTGTCTAGCCACCGTCCATCCAAGGAGTGCGCCATGGCGAACGCCTCTCCGACACCCATCGGTGCAGCGGAGTCCTCACGGACTTCCACCTTCATCGGACTCTCATGCGGAGACCCCCGAGCTCTCATTACAGAGCATGGGAGGAACTATTTACAACAAAGTGGGCTGCACCTAAACCCGCCAATCAGTTGCAAGGCCGGGCGCACCACGCTGTTCCCTATGCGTAGACCGGCGAGCGGTACCGAGATCATGCCCATCAGATCCAAATTTAACACCATGGGCGAGGGGAACGATCCTCGCATTCGCTCGCCGCCAATCGTAATATCGCCACGTAATGCTTCGCGCAAGCCAGCAGGCCGTTCGAGCCGAACGACCCTCATGAATAGGCGATCCACCGAAACCTTGCCAGCACTAGTGGAGACCGCCGCCATTCAACAAGCGGAGTGTTCCAGATCGCGACGCCGACTCAAGGGCCTTGCTCCCCGTCAGGGGAACGTGGGACATGATGATGCGCCGCTTCCACCCGATTGCCACTACAATCACTAAGCGCATAGATAGAGGCCGCGATTGGCACCTCGCCTTGACTTAACGATCGCCCGCACCGATCACTTATATACGCGGGTTCGAATCAACCGAGACACATGCGGCAATGACCGAGTCCTAGCCCTAATGGCCTGTGATCGCGGACCTTTGTCCAAAACCTCCAACAACGCCGCCCCGCCGCGGTTCGACGACGAAGGTCGGGCAAGGGCAAGGCTGCCAGGATCAGATGAGGGCCCCTCCATGTAGAGGGGAAAAAGAAGAAAAGAATCGCCACGACCGCCAACTCCGCGTTGGTCGCCAAGATCGATCATGCGGGCACGCAGCTTTCAAGCAGGACCCTCCGGGCCGCCCATCGAGCTCATGGAAAGCCCGCAGGCGCCAACCACGACTACCCCGAAAAACACCTCTATAAGTAATCGCCACTAATCAAGCGCCTTTCTGTGGGTAGGTCAAGTGCTTAAGGGAAGAAAAAAGGCAAAGAAGCAAAGGATCAGAAAGGGCGAAGAAGTGGCAAGGATCCCGGACAAACCAAGGACTTAAGTGATCCGACCAGACGCTTAATGATCAAGGACGACAAATGGACACCCTTCTCTCCGAATGCTTGGAACAAATGGCGTCGTTTTTCCCTAAGTTTCGGGCTTACCATTGTTTACTTAGCCTAAGCTCCTATAAAAGCACCCCGACTCAAACACTTTTTTTCATTGTGGTACCTTTCGGGCGCCCACTAGGCACACCGCTACCTCTCTGCTTTTTGTTTACTATCATATGGTGAAATTCCTTCCTACCCAACCAAAAGGATAGTTTGTTCTTTTAATTTGCCATACACGTAGCTTTGCTTTTAAAAAACACTTCACTGATTGCACCCTCGCCTTTTCCCTATGGTTACGAGCAAATGAAGCTTATGGTGTTATGCCCTGGCTGCCAAGGCCGCAACCTATGGGACAAATGGCAAGGTACTTAGAGAAAGGGAATAAAAAACAAAATTATGCTAAGGAAAAACTAAGGAACAAAAGGGGAACAAGCTTCCTCGAACGGAGTGACTCCATTATAGAAAACGCAAATGCATCAGTAGTCATTAAACACATACGAACGCTATACATAGGGGCCCCCATGAACTTAAACTTTTTACTCTCACTAAACTACTTATATTTTTAAGTTATTGGACCGCCCGGCAGCATCTCTGTCGGTGCGACCGATTTATGGCACGGCTGCTCACTCCCCTACCGTGTGATGTAATCCGCTCAATTTATACAAGATCATAACGGTTGTCCCCGCTAACACGTTGACACACCCATACTTTCACCATATAAACCTCGTAGTCCGCCGAGTGTCCCGAAAGACCTCGGAATCAACATCACAACCAAGATCGCGTGATTAAGCAAATACACATCACATACATCGGGTTGCAAGCAGTAAATAATATTACAAAGGGTTTAACAAATAATAGTACAAGTTTCGTTTCAAAACCGCTTAGTGAAAACAACATAGCTTTCAAATGATTACATTAATATAAGTTCCAAATATATTGCTAGCATAAGTAACATCATCCGACAAAAGCATATAGATGAGAAGTAAGTATAGAATCACTGAGCCTCACCGGCGGTTAGCCACCATCATCAATGTGTCGAGAACATCACCGCAATAAGATGGGATAAACCTCGAGTACTCGAATGTACTCAATGCACTTACCCGCCTTTAAACCAAAATAAAGCGCACACCAAGGATTATGCATGGCTTTCTTTTAGTGGGCTAGCTAACTTGTTTAAGTAAAAGCATAAGCTATCATGAAGAAACTATTTTAAGTACTTTGCATCATCTTTATTATGACCTATCCATCTAGGTAAGCATTGCATTATAGCAATCACTTGATTAACCAATAACATCCAGCTACTAATTTAGATTTAGCATATCCCATACCATCCAGATAACCATCATTGTTCCATAATAATTACTACGATGATGAATCTCGAGTCAAGTGCTCACTATCCAGAGCGATGGCGATTGAATCGATTCCTAACCAAACCGGTGATTTATTCTCACACAAACCTCACTCACCCGCTAAAGTGAGATATTGATCACCGAGTCAACTATCCAGAATCTTGAGTTTGCCAGAACCACATGTACCCTGGGCCGAACCAACCGCACTTTGGTCTTATCATTCGCTTTCGTGTCCTACCACACTGCTTCCCAAGACAAGGCGGCATGCGGCAATCTACTCGGCCCGAATAATCTCCTGGGCCATGGGTCGGAAGGTACTTTATCCGGCCAGCTAAATGTAAGGCATGCTCAACATGACTCAAGGCTCAACAATGGTCGGTCTTAATCGTATTACGAGACGGAAACTAACAAAGCACCCTGTAACCCCCGTCTGTTGCCACCAAATTTTCCGTCCGGTCTCCAATTATCCATCACACATGGTTAATTCCAGGATATCATTCTTTTCATAGCTAAATTCTTCCAAGAACCACCTATAAATGTAGGTGACGGATATCACCGATCGCTACCGGTCTAAGCAAGGCTAAGCAATTATTCGATCCGACCTAACAGGTAAAAGGGTAATAAGGTAGGCAAGGATAGTAATAAATGCATCAACGGTTTCGATCAGCTACTACAACTTAATGCAACAATATATAACTCATATATAGAAAGAATTACTTTTATAAATTAGGAGACTTATAATGTCCGGGCTTGCCTCGATCCGACACAAGTCGCCTCGGCTTAGCTTGCACCGTCTCGGTGATGTCTCGTGTCCTAGCATTCGCTTAGTCCTTCCATCTTCGGATAGATCCTCCATACATCGCCTTCGGTTCGCTCCAACATCAAGTTCTTCACGTGGTTCATCTAGCGCACCTAGATGAGATGCCGATGCATGTGTATGAATGTGATGAATGGTAACACAAGATGCATCACATAAGCATACAAGACAAACAAGTTATTATGCAAGACATAGACACCAATAGCTATTTAACTAACATCACACCACTAACTATAGAGAGCAAGCACATCAAGCATGGCACAAGTTTCCCAAGATCTCAAGTGCTCTAACTCAACAAGACATTCAAGGCATACGTCACACTTAACAATATACAAGCAAGCACTATAATTGGAATCGCCAATTTACGGACAAGCAAACATGAGGTACAAGATTTAGCTATAACTGAGTTACACAAATCCAAATGACTTGCAAGAAGATATTCTGGAAAGCTTATGAAATTATCTACAACTTTGTATAAACAAGTTTCACAACAAAGCACATTATCATAAAGAACTTTGCTAAGTTCCCAAATCTGTCCATAAACCACATCGGCAAGAAAATAATTATTAACTTATGTTGTAAATTCATAATTGGGCAAAACCAACTTTACCAACATTTCACACATTACTAAATAACACCAGAAAACCTAGTGTCCATGACCAAATAAATTCTTTTAATGCATTTCTTAATTTATTTTAGATAACAAGGTGACTTAATGAACATATACCAAAAGTATACAATAAATTATACAAAAATTACAGTGGCTCACATATCCTCTCAATAGTCTACTGTACAAATTTTACTCCATTTGAATATGTATAGCAACCTCTATGAAAAGAACAAGTTGCTAAAGCAAGAAATCATGTGAGAGCGAGATAAACCAATAACTCACTCATACTTCACCCAATACTCATGAAATTTTTACCACACATCAACTATCACATGAGTAGCATTCCACAAAAAATTCACTTCATTTGGAGCCCTAGATCTACAGTTATGAAAAATAACAAATTCAACTAGCATTACAACCTTACTGCACAAATCTATTTTTACCGCAAAATATTTAAACTAAAACATGTCATATTATGGATCCACTGCATATACAATTTCACAAGGATTCCAAAAAGTCCTCATTTACTATTTTACAAATTTTCTACGATTTACTATGAATTTCCAAAGTTCCTGCAAAATAATTACAAACCAGTCCTTATGACACTATTCACATGAGTCACAGGTTCTGCAGAAAGGCCCTTCTCTTTTCTCGAATTCGAGCACGAAGCCCCTGGTCGGAAAACAGAGCAGAGGAGCGGCCGGCTAGCGGCTCCGGCCGGCTGTGGGCGTCTATGGCGGCGGTGGAGTGGCGGGGGAGGACTAGGGGTCCCGCGCGCACACGCTGGGCTGCTCAGCTTGGCCCGACGCGGCCTATGGTGGTGGCGGCCACAAGAATCATGGTATGCATG
Organism: Miscanthus lutarioriparius; assembly: GCA_904845875.1. Classification (NCBI taxonomy): domain Eukaryota; kingdom Viridiplantae; phylum Streptophyta; class Magnoliopsida; order Poales; family Poaceae; genus Miscanthus; species Miscanthus lutarioriparius. The sequence goes on from CAJGYO010000110.1 coordinate 5,116, forward strand.
GCGACGGCAATTGCTCCGACGGCTGGGAGCACTGGCGCCAAAGGCGCCAGTAGAAGGAGGTCCAGAGGGCAAGCGTGGTGAGAGGAAGGTGGTCCTGCGGTCCATTTGGGTGGAGGGAGGCCGTGGGTAAGGAAACGCGGCGGCAACGAGCTTGAGTGTCGGCGGCCATGGCGGACAGCTGCACGGGAGCGAGGAGAGCGCGAGAGGGAGCGAGCATGGAGCGGAGAGGGGGAAGGAGAGGGCGTGCTGGTGCCCCTCCTCATCGGCAGCAGGGCGCAGGGCGCGTGGCCGAAGGTGGGACGCGCGGCAGCGGCGGAGGCGCATGGCGGCCACATTCACAACACGCCGCCGTTCGGGCATTTCCCCGAGCACGTGGCGCAGGCGCCGGTGAGGGCGACGGTTGCCAATTTGGGGCCACTTCCAGGCCGAATCAGTCCTTGGGCCAAAAATGAAGTTTGTTCACCTCGGCCTGCTCTACATTTTTCATTTAGAGACCAAGGTCATTAAAGCTCTTCAACAGCGGGTAATTAAGCCACAATCTATCGCTGTCGGTAGCTTTGATAACGGGTCACGGAAATTCACTTTCGGAAGTCAAAACTCGGTCAAACTCAAGTGCAACTTTTTGCATGCTCTTCTCCATAATATAACCTTCAACTTTTATTTTGGACCAACTCAAGTTGCTTAACAAATTTCGAGAACGCGGAATGCCAACGCCGTTGTTTAGCTTAAACTCCGGACTCTAGGATATTTCTAAGTGTGAAAACAACAAAGAAATTCGATCTTGTGACCTTGATTTGACTTACTTCCAAGCTGATCTAGCTCTTAGTCCAAAACAAAGTTTGTTCTACATGATATGGACTACAACTTTCATTTAAGGTCCAACCTCAAAACTGGTATAGAACCTGCTGTTCTACTTTGACCAAAGTAGGATCACGATGAAGCTTAAATTATCCTTTTGATCCATTGGAGCATTTTCTTGGCATTTGCCCAACATGAACCTTTCATGACTTTTGTTGTAGAGTTCATCTAGAGTCATTTTGGCAAGGTTGCAAGGTTTGGTTGACATCTCATGTTCTCATTCACTTAATAGTGCAATTCAAGCACTTAGTAAAAATCATTCCAACAAGGATATAACTTATCATTTCATGTGACTTTTGATTCCAAACTTCATGAAACTTTTCGAGTGTCCAATATAGATGGGTATTGATGTGAGACACATGAAGATATCCCAATCACACCACCCAAGCATATATCTTGAAAAGGGGTCTATAGGCGAGCAAAGGTGCAATATCCAAGTTTAGGTTGGGGCTCGTTTCTATAGGTTTGACCTTGACATCTTCATCATCACTTAATATACCATGTTTTAGCTCAAACCCATTGCTTAAGCGGTGGCAAACACACTGGGGTGTTAACGCCCCACCTCTCCGAGGTTGGGCCCGCTTACATCTGGCGGCTTCTCTAAGATATAGATCGCCCCTGCACTAATACAGGTCTTTTTTCACAAGACTTTGTCCTCACTCAGGCGCACCGGGAAGAACTTCCCGATCGGTCACCCATCGCCCGTGCCAAGCACGCTTAACCTCGAGTTATTTGCGGATGGGCTTCTAGAAAAAAAAGTTGCAACTTATTGGTATGAGTATCATATTAATCTGTTAAGCCATCGGGCCGGATGTTACATCCTCACCCCTTAAGAGATTGACGTCCTCATCGATCAATCCCAAGCCAGAATGTCCTCTCTTAGCCACGTCGTGTGTCCAGTGCGGTGCATGTGCCATGCTTTGCAGTGACCACACCGGATCCACACCGACCATGCGCATTCATGCATGCTCTGAATTCACGACACACGCGCTCGCGTGAAACCGCGAGAGTCGGCTCGATACTATTCTCAGTAACGCCCCACCTCTCCGAGGTGGGCCCGCTTACATCTGGCGGCTTTCTAAGATATAGATCGCCCTCACAGCACCAATACTGGTCTTTTCACGCACTTTGTCCTCACTCCGTGCGCACCCGGGAAGAACTTCCCGGTCGGTCACCCATCGCTCCAGGCCAAGCACGCTTAACCTCAGAGTTATTTGCAGATGGGCTTCCGGAAAAGAAGTTGCAACTTATTGGTATGAGTATCATATTAATCCTGTTAAGCCCTGGGTCGGGATGTTACATCGGTGGCACGACATTCAGCTCGGTCGAAACAGGGGCGACGTTCACCTCCGACCTAGGCTCCGCGCCATCCGCAGGCTGGGCAGCGTCCTCCCCACGCATGCTTCTGGACATGTCTTCACAACGGACGTCCATCACCCACTAGGCAGAGACTTGCTCTGCCACCGACCTTGTGTGCGGCAGCAAGGCCTCCCCGATCGACTGCATACCCACTGCAGATAGCAGCGAAGTCTAGGTTTGGGTGGTGCATCGCTACAGAAGTCAGCACCCCCGACGCTCCATAGAACAGCCCGCTCCTGATAAGGTCCCAAACCGCATCCCGGACCTCCGCCAGATGGACGGCGGGCGTGCTAGTGCTTGTCCCTGACCCGAAGACTTCCGAGACAACCAGCTGGGCAACGTTGTGGATCTAGTCCAGCTCCCCCTCGAGAGCACGTCGCTCTTCACGGGACTTGGCCAGTTCCTCCACGTTCCGGTTGAAGGTCGCCTTGATCGCCTCTAGGTCCTGCTCCAGCGTCTTCACCTTTCCACTCAGCTCTGAAAGAAGAGCGACAAGCTCAGAAACAGGCTGAAGGAAAAACTAACACAATGAAAAATAGAAAAGGTACGTACCGACACGGAAGTTCTCAAGGGTGGAGAGATCCTCTGCCTGCCGGGCCGCCCGTTCGTGCAGCCGGGCGCTCGCGTCCTTCGTCCCCATCACCCGCCCCGAGCACGAGCACCTCTCGAGTGCGCCTCTCCGATCGGGCCTTCACTCCACCTCCAGGGCCCTCTCGCTCCACCTCTGTGGCCTTCCTTGCCGACTCCAGGTTGCTCCGCTCCGACACCAAAGAGGCCCGCTCCGACTCAAGGGCAACCAAGGACTCTTGAAGCGCCGCCTCGGTGTTCGCCAGGGATGTCCGCAACCCCGCCTCGGTCTCCGCCTGGCGGGCCTTCGCCACCTCAAGCCCTTGCTCGGGCGGCGATCACCGCTTCTTCTTTGCATGCTGCCCCTCCGCCCACGCCGTGGTCGCCTCAGCCACCCGGTCCTGGGACTTGCGACGAGATGACGCTAGCTGACGCTCAAGCTCAGCCATCCGGGCGTGCTCCATTCGGAGAAAGCGGGACTTACGGGATGACATCCCCTTCAGACTCTACAAAAAACAAGCATGCTAAGGCAACCAACAAAAGATTCAAAGGTCAAGGACAAGTATGCAAACTCACCTCCACGGCCAGAGCAGCAGTCGGCCTCAACTAATCTTGAGCGGACTTAACCCGCTCTTAGGCATCTTCGAGCCTCGCAGAATAGGTTGGTGAGTTCGGACACTGCATGGCGTGCCCTTCCTCCCTAAGGATGTCCCAGGCGGACACTCCTAGGAATCCCAGAGGACAAATCGCGCACCTTTATTTGAGTCCTCGGGGACAGGGCCACTCAAGGTCACCCTCCGACGGACCAGCGGGAGGGCCTGACCTCCCGGACCGGACCACCGCCAGCCTCCGCGACAACACCGGCGGCTCCGCCACATCGTCCACCTCGTCATCAGATAGGATGTCCACCACCTCGATTCGTGGACCGCCGCCAGCGTTCCGACTCCGTCTCGCCGTGTGTTCCCCCGGCACCTTTGGCTCCGACCACGAGGGTGAGCCGTGCAGCCCTCCACCCGGCAAGGCAAGGAGCTCGGTCTCCCTCTCCTCTTCTGCCACGGCTGATGGGGAGGGCTGCAAGGGTTACCTCCGACACGACCTCCACCATCGCCACCGGAATCGCCGCCAATACCGACGCCGCCGCTGTCGCCGTAGCAACAACCACCCTCGGAAGGGAAGGGCCCGCCGACGCCACCCTGTTCCCCCCGTCGCTCGCTGTGACACGCTGCAGGGTGGGCCTCCATGCCTCCCACATGGGTGTTGGGGTGATGCTCAACCCCGTCATCGCCCGGCCACTAACAGAGGGCGCAGGTAAGTCACACTCTAAAAAGACTCAACAGCAAAAGATTAGAAAAAACAAAGCAAAAACGTACTAGGAGGCGAGCGAAATGACTCTAAAGGCAAGACCCAGTGCCAACGGGTCTGCAGGGCACGGGCCGCTCCCAGGTTGCGACCCACGCCCCCTCACTTCGGCCGAGGATGGAGTCGTCCCAACCGGCCCCTGCCCGGCCTACGGGTCGCCATGACCCTTGGCTCGAGACTCCCCGACCGGCGCAGGGGGTGGGGCATCCTCCATCTACGAGTCATGCGATGCGTGGGCACCAGTCTGCTCCACAGACCGCCCGACAAGCTCAACCGCATCCGCGGCAGGCGTGGCCTCCCCCAGCTACAAGTCACGCATTGGCACCGGTCCCGGCGACGCACAAGTGCCAGTTCGCTCCTCGAACCGCACGGCTTGCTCGGTCGCGTCTGCCGCAGGCGGCGACGGGACCGACGACACCACCAAAGGGCACGGTGACCCGCGTCCACTTTGCCGCCCGTTCACCGACGGCGTCCGCGCTCACCGCGTGCTTCCTCAGCGCGGAAGCCACTACGCGCCACGCGGCCTCCCGTTCATCACCAACGGATGTCGCCACAGGGGCGCGATGCTCCGTTGAGGTCACAACGACCTCCCAGCTTTCCTCCTCCCCAGAGAAAACCATGTCGTCCACATCCGTGGGATCCTCCGACTCGAGCTCGGACTCGACGTCGCTCTTTCTCTCCCCAGCCTTCACGTGTCGGGCAACCTCCTTCTCCTTCTTATACTTCCTGTGGGCCACCTCGGCCTTCTTCTTCTTCTTCCTGGCATCTGCTGCCTCCTTCTGAACGGCCTGCCGAGCCATGCCCTACGGACCCTTGGGAAGGTGCGGCCAGGACATGTAATTTTCAAGCCCCTGTGGAACGTGTGGAAATCAAAAAAATAGGAAAAGCAGAGGAAGAAGTGTGGACTGAAGAGAAGGGAGCATACCAGTGTGGACACGATCGAGGAGTTGAAAGGCATGGGCTTCCCTGCAACCCTCTCTTTGGGCATCAGCTGCAGCACCCGGCCAAGGCCACTCCAGACCTCGTCGTCCGGCAGATCCTCCGGCGACGCGTGGTTCGGGTCCGACAGGCCGCTGTACAACCACATTGGCCGCGCCCTCTCCGCCAACGGCGCGACCCAGCGATGGTAGAGGGTGTGGAACACCCGCACCCCGTCAAGGCTGCGCTTCATGAGCTTTCGGAGCTCCTCCTCGATGACCCCCACCTTATGCTTCTCCTTATGGGTGCAACCCCACAACCAACTATCCCGCTTCTCGGCCTCCCACCGGTGAATGCTGAAGCGGCACCGCCACGGATTTCGATGTAAAACCACTCCCCATGCCTCCCCCGGTTGGAGTCGTAGGGGAGGTACTCAGGATACGAGCCTCCCGCACTCGGCTTCCTCTGTAGGGTGAAACCCCCCACTAACATGATCTCGGCCGGGTTCCCCACCATCAAGGCTCTCCCGAAGAAGTGCCACCGGAAGAAATCCGCGTGCGGCTCCATCCTGAGGAAAGCCTCGCAGACGGTGATGAAACCAGGGATGTGCAGGCACCCCCGTTGGATTAAGGTGTTGTAGCTCCAGACCCCACTCATTGAGGAGCCCACGTAGGAACAAGTGTGTTGAGTATCCTAACCCGCACTCGTGGAAGGTGAGAAAGGAAACCACCTAGTCGGGCCGAGGTTGCGGGAACTCCTCCCTCTCGGGAACCCTCTAGTGCGCCACCTCCTTCAGCGGTAGGAGCCCCTTCCCAACGAAGGCCTTCAACACCGACTCCCTCACGGTGGACGACCTCCAGTCCACGGTGAGTTCTTCTCTTCTCCCTCGCTCTCTCCCCTCTCTTTCCTAGAAACCACCGTGGCTCTCAGAACGCCACGGCAAGAAGGAAGAGGAAAGGCGGCGGCAGATGAGGATCAGGCAAAAGAACAGGGCCAAAACCCTCTCCCTCCTCCTACTTAAGGAAAAGGGAACAACAGTTAGGGAAGGGTGGCCGATCGTGAAGGCAAAAAGCGGCGAGCGACTCTCTCTCTCTCTCCCATTTAATGCAGATGAGACGCGCCTTCGATGATGAGATGTTTGCCCGAGCTAAACAGTTCCTCGATCGGATTAGACATGGCCTAGGCATGGCCCACCACTACCGCACGACCAACCACTACCGCACGCTGGGCACAAGAACCAAAGCACTCCAAGACGCAGCGGCTCCCCTTCCTCTGGGCCAGACACTCGAAAAAAAACCCAAAACGAGATCTCCGCCAGGGGAGATCATCGCGCCCCCTGAGTTGATCGAATCACTCAGGATAGACACTGAGAGATAGGTAGGGAGCAAAGGGACACCCCATATAGGTCATGCCGACTCTGTCACGAACGACGAGCATGGGTCCCGGTCATACGTTTCCGACTGGAGCTCTCCAAAGCCCCGTCACTCGAGTCACCAAGGTGAACACTACCAACCCCCTCTATTTCCTTTATTTAAATCATTTTCATACATCCATAAACGCATTCATCCTATACGCCTGTGCCTCCCGGACGATTCGGGCCCTGAACCGCTCGGGGGCTCGGGAACTAAGCATCGCATGTGCAGCGAAATGCATCACAACGCTCCGTGTTGCGTCACGAAGCGGCGGTTGCCTCATTCGACATGAGCAACCAACAGAGCCAGGGGAGAAAAACGTAGATAAGTCTTGTGCGGCCCTCGCCCGGTCTGGCAGACTGGGCCATCTCAACCTTCTCGTTCGATCCTGAACCTCTCGCCAAGCCCATGAATCTCCAGCATCGAGGGAGGCCGTTAGGCCACCCGGTCGGTCTCCGGAGCGACCTAGACATCTGCCAAAGTTGCTAGGTAGAGGAGTAGTGGAATGTCACAAGAGGGCTATGCCAACCCCATCACGAATGATGGACCCGGATTCCACTCGATCATACCAGTTAGCGAACTCACCGAAGCCGCGTCACTTGAGCCCGAGCGATCGGGACAAGCGACAAAACTTAGCCCCTCCGGTTGTGAGGAACCGAGGATGAGGTAACGCACACCACTCACACCGACCCCCCACTAAAGCCCAACAGACTCGGGGCTCAAGACATGAAAAACACGGGTCACGACCCCGAACTCGCCCTTCCGATCAAGGCTCCAAACACCTAGGTCTCAGGACCCGATCTCGCCCCATCCGGCTACACTTCCGACTGCGCTCCAAACACCTTGGTCTGCGACCCCGATCTCGCCCCACGACTCTGACTCACCCGATCCTGTGGTGCACATCAACGCCAGGATCAGTGAGCTCTGTCTCGTCCAAACAAACTTCCTTGCCCGATCCCACGGTGTGCACCGACGCCAGGATCAGTGAGTCTTGTCTCAAATCTCTCAACCAACTAAAACACCTCGACTGCACAACGACGCCTTGGCTAAACAAACTCTGTCCCAACTAAAAACGTGCACACACGACCGCTACAGAACACCCCCCAAGCGGTTCTTCCCGAACCGCCCGGGGGCTACACCCCCGGATGCGCTCGCGCGCACTCACCGATGAAACGGAAACCTCCCCACTGACAACACAGAAAACCCCCCAGATGATTCTATCCGAACCGCTCGGGGGCTCGGGGGCTACACCCGCAGGTGCGCTCACGCGCACCCACCGTCAAAAATGAAATCCCGGACGATTCTCGCCAGAATCGCCGGGGCTCGAAACTCTGTCGGGTTCATAAACCCAAGGTCCCTCGGGGACCGGCTTCCACGCCAGGGCTCGGCCCAAGCAGACAACACACAACTCATGGGCTGGCCCAAGGGTATAAAATAACAGGCCAAAAGGGCGATCCAGTCACTGACCGAAAGGTCTGGCCGAAGAGGAGCAGCGCCCGCTCGTCGATTACTTCAGCCCACCTGTCCGACCAGAGCGCTCACTTCGGACTCCAGCCGCCTCCGGACGGCCTCTCCGATCGGAAGGCCTGGCCCAAGCGCTACTTCCGACTCTGACCCCGCGTCTCCGACGGGGTTCACTGAACTCCGCCACCGCTCTTCTCCGACTGGCGCGACCAGAGCCGACTGGAGCCATCCGACCGGGGACGCCCGCTCGGAAGGAACCAAGGGACGAACGGAGAAAGCAAGCCAGGGCGCATAAGTCAAAACCATGATACCAGGGACCATACCCTGTACACCTACAGGAATAGTACTCTGCAACCGCATACGACACAAAACAAAGATTGTAGGCGCCGACATTTCCTCTCTGATTATATAGGCGCCGTTAACTCCCATACGGTAAGGCCCTCCACATGCCTCTAGGCATCGATAGTGTTGTGGGCACCAGGATTTACCGTACCAGGTGAACATGGTGAGACTCCTCACATCCCTCTAGGCATCAACAATATTTGCAGGTACCGACATGTGCTATTTCTAAAGAAGGCAACGCAGCCTCCCACATGCATCTAATATTCTATAGTGACATCAACAGTATTGTAGGCGTCTACCATTATCTTGTACCTGCCAGCATGGGCAACAGAGCCCAGTAGCATACGTACCCTCACCCTCTCACTTGTAAAGCCATCCCTTTTATCTATAAAGGGGGATGCGCTCCCTCCAAGGAAGGAGGGCCTTTTTGAGAGCTTTCTTAGATTCATTAGATCGACCAAGTTTACTAGTCCACAACCGTAGAACTATCGGGTTCGGACCTCAAGCACACGCTTGAACACTTAGCTCATAGCGGAGCTCCTATCGCTCTCGGCCCTTTCGACCGGAGCCGACCGGACCTCTTGTACACCCCATCTTTCTCCTTTTCGTTTGTAACCCCACTTCAGACTTCGAGCACCTAGGCTCAGGAATAAAGTCACCGACCGACTCAAACTGGACGTAGGGCACGTTGCCTGAACTAGTATAAACCCTGTGTCATTGAGTGCTAGGCCACCTCCGATCACAACGTACGGCAAAACTATAAATATTTACTAGTTGGTCACATTCTGTACCGACACTATCTTCCTCAGACCAACTAAGTTTGCATCCCTCTTTATAGTGCGGCGGATCCTAAACTCAAAAGCAAAAATAAAACCTTTGGACAGCGCTTTGAGTTCGTCCACCTTTACAACTTCAAAAATTAAGGGATACCAGTTCATCTTTATCAACTCTTTGATTCTTTCATGGGACTAAAAGCTACGACATATCTCATTAATATCACATTAGTCCCTAATTTGGATGTCATCAATACACCAAAACCCACATAGGGGGCAAATGCACTTTCATTCTCCAAATCGCCGACCACGTTTCTCCAAATCTCCAACGTATTTCGCTGAACAGGTTTCTCCAAATCACCGACCACATTTCTCCAAATCTCCACCGTATTTCGCCAAACATGTTTCTCCAAATCGTCGACCACATTTCTCCATATCTCGAAATGTTTCACGACCACCAAGTAGCACATGTTCTATTACGTTCTCTATGGAGAAGACCCAGTCTCCGATCTCCCTACACGTGCTACAGCTCCGCTCTGCATTATGGGTGGTCGGTGCGGTTCCTTGGTCATGCCTGTTCCTCCTACACATGCACGGGCTCCACGCTCGATGTTATGGACTATGGGCTAGCCAAGGCCGAGAGCTCGATAAAGAACTAAGCGCTCGAACGCCACTTATACTACGTTTATCTCCAAGTTATTTCGCCAACCGCTTAGTAGCACATGTTCCGCTCTGTTCTCTATGGAGAAGACCCAGTCTCCGATCTCTCCCTACATGTGCTATGGGCTCCGCGCTCTACGTTACAGGTGGTCGGCTACGGTTCCTTGGTCATGCATGTTCCTCCTACATGTGCACGGGCTCCGCGCTCAACGTTATGGGCTATGGACAAGCTAAGGCCAAAGAAGTTCAGTAACGAACTAACTGCTCGGACGCTACTTATACTATGTATAATTGTGTTAGGGTTAATACTGCAATGATTTCTTCACCGCAACATTACAAACTGCATAAACATGCACATGTCAACATTTATACATACATATAAATGTCTGTCTACGCTCTCGCGTGTTCGAACCACCCTCTCCAGATGTTACAGATCATATCCTCCGAAGCAGATCACCGAGCTTCACCATCGCCGTCCATCTCGCCGAAAAGGTCGATGTCGCTGGCCAGCTTTTTCACCACGTCGTCCACCTCATCCTCTAGCTGCTGATGCTCCATCGCGCTCATCCCTTCGGCGAATCCGGCCCCTATCGCCTAAAGGTCAACGGCTGGGTAGTGGGACCGGACCCTTTGCAAGGCGTGAGTAGTGGCGGTAACAATGGCGTCGCGGTTGAAGCTCTTGAAGTTCTCCCACACCGCCTTGCACCTCTCGATGATGGTGTTCGGACATGGCGGCTCGCCGTCGGCCGAGGAGCTACCTCTAGGGCGGCGACGCGATGAAAGCACCGATTTGATTGTAGCAACTCTGTTGTCGAGCTTGTTTCCACAGGTTTCGCCTCCGATCCAGCACTTTGAACTGTGCCTTGACCCTCCAACGATAGTCTGCAAGCATTACAAGGGTCTGTCAAGCAAACAAATTACTCCACCAGTAACTCTGACCATGAAGTACTCACCTTCCAGCTCCTCGGCCAGCTTCTCCGCTTGCCCTGACTCCTTCGCCTTCTCCTCTCGGAGTTGCCCGATGGTCTGGCGCGGCTGGCTGAGCTTCGCTTCTTGCTCTACAAGCACAGCGGTCGTCAGCAACAACATGATTGTTCAGCACCACAAAGCACATTCACCGATACGCCATACCTGCTTTTTGCCCAGAGAAGCTTTTGAGCTTCTTGGTCTTCCGCTCTAGTTGTTCGGAAACAGTGGCCAGCTACTCGGACTTGCCTCACAGCTGCTCGGACGTGGTCGCCAGCTGCTCAGATAGGACGCCCTTCTGGTACTCTAGGTCCTACGCGTTGGATTCAGCAAGGTCTCGCTCGCGCTAGCCCCTCTAGATGTTCTTCTCCACAAGCTTCATCGCCTCTTTGAGTTTTTCATTCTCCTCGACGAGGGGCTCCATCCTCTTTATCAGCTGGTGCCGCTACTCGGTAGTCCGAGTTATCCCCTGCGCAAAATGCCACGATTATGAAGAATAACAATCTCCAACGTCAAAGATGAACATTACAGATGTAGTACCGACCTTGATTTGCTTCATCACTCCAGCAAGGGCGGACTCTAGTCTCTTCAGCTCCCTAGTGGTGTCCTCCACCTCAACAACCACCACCTCATCGCCGCGTCTACGAAGGATCCGGATGGCCTGGGGTCGAGATTCCTCATGTTCGATCTCTTCCACCTCGTCCTCCTCTGCCACGGCTGGAGGCACCACCGAGGGGCTCCGTGGCCGGATAGTGAGTCCGACCACGCCCTGCGACACCTCAGGAGGCGCTGGTTGCTCCTCAGGCGCCACCGGCTTCGCCATCCCAGACTCAGGCGCGGCACCGGCATCTGCTGCATTCGCCGCAGAAGAACCGGCGGTTTCCGCCGCTGCCTCGGGCATCGTCGCCGAACTGTCCGCAGTGGGCGCCGACTGTTCACCACCGCCAAGTCCGCTAGCAGCAGCAGTTGACTCCTCTGTAGGCTGCCGAGCACCCGGGGACTCCGGGATGGGGTCCACCGGCATCTCCTTCGCCCCAGGGCCAGCCTTCGGTTGCTCATCAGTCTGGATGGGTCGGGCCAGATCCTCCGTGCGCCTCGCTCTGCATCAGATCAGCTCATCAATCGCCAAAAAAGGATAAGGAAATGACAACCAAATAATTCCAAGACATGGGTACTTATGTAGCGGCTTTCTGGTAGATTTTTCTAAACCGGTACTGCCTACCTGAGCCCCCAGCTGTGGCCTTGGGATCAACGCCTGCGTCTTAGGGTGGAGGTCCCACGGTCTCCACCGTCGGCCTCTCCTCCGCCCGCCGCTCCAGGGATCCTCTCGCCTACTGCTTGGGGACTCCCTCCGTCCGCTGCTCTGGGGCTCCCGTCGCCCACTTTTGGGGAACTTCTTCCCCTCCCCTCGATTGTTCCTCCACGCGCGTGCTGTGCGGAGGCACCTTCGTGCTCGGCGGAGGAGCAACTGGAACTTCGTCGTCATCCGACCACTCGAACATCGCGGTCCTCCGCATCCGAGTGGTCTGGTCACCGCCAAGCGAGATGGCGCTCGGCTTGAGGGGAGCGGCACCTGCCGTCTTTCTCTTCTTCTGGGCCAGCACATCTACCGCTGCCCTCTTCCCCCGGACCTTCTCCGACACCGAGGGAGAACTGTCTGCCCGACCAGCGTCCGTGCCTCCAGACTCTGACGAGGCGCTGGCCGCATCTTCTTCAGGCCGAGCCGATGGCCGGACGTCTACTCCCCTTGGCCAATCTCCCCTCGGCATGCCTGAGAAGTACATCGTTCTTTCCTGCGAATGGATCTTTGCATAAGTGAATAAGTTCACTGCTCGACAACAATCATTGATAAAAAGCATCACAAACAAAACAATTGGGATGGTTACCTGAGGAGGCGGATTTGTACAGTTGAAGGCCCTCGTCTGCCTTGACATGCTGAACGAGGCATTTGGAGCGAACAGCTCTGCAGCCCACTCTAGCACTTCACTCCTCTTCAGCCTCCCCGGTCTCTCCCGGGTGCCATCGTCATCGCCCTTGAAGTCAAAGCCCGGGTGGGCCCTCTCCTTGCAGGGCTAGACGCGGCGCACTATGAAGCTTGCCACTACCAGTCCGCTGTTAATCTCCATGCCTTTTATCAGATCGAGGATCTCCCTCACCTGCTCCATGTCGGCACTGCTCGGTTTCTCCGACCAGCTCATTTGGTTCTCCGGAATGTGGTCGATGTCACAGCGGATTGCAGGATGGCTCTGCTTTATGTAGAACCACCTGGCGTTCCATCCCTTCAGAGAAGTATTCAGCGATACAGTGATGTACTCGCTCGCCATCCCGTCCTAGAGTTGCAGATATACGTCGCCGACCACCTTGGAACCACTGCCACCCTTCTTCAACCAGAACAATTGTCTGAAGAGGTTGAAGTGCGGAAGAACCCCTAGATACACCTCACAGAAATGGATAAAGATTGAGATGTGCAATATGGTGTTCGGGTGGAGATTGCACAGACTAATCGTCCAGAACTCCAGCATATCCCTCAGGAAAGGATGAACAGGAACCCCCAACCTGTGCCAGAAATAATCCTCAAACACTACAGCTTCATTAGTGTGAGGCTTTGGGAAGGGCTCACCACCGGCTGGCCACCATCTGGTGGTGACGCGGTCTGGAAGAACGCCCGCCGCCACCATCTGTTGAGCTCGCCTCCCCCATCTTCGACGGCACCCATTCCACGTCGCCGTGGTTGGCTCCAGTGGGCCGCCTTCCTCGGCTTCACAGCTCCCTTCTTGGCGTCATTTCTCGATCTGGTTTGAGATTGAAAGCGGATGCGGCGTGTGGATGTGGAATCAGGAAGCACAAGGTCCGAGGATGAAGATGAAATGGCAAAGTGGCAAAGGTGGGAGCGTAAAAGCGGCGGCCAGATTATAAAAAAACCCTCCATCATTTTCGCATTCGAGGGTTTTTGGGAAACCGTTCCCACAATTTGCGCCTCTCGAATTCTCTACAGAAGTGGTTTAATGGGCGTTATTCAGGCCTTTCGCAACAAAGCAGCCCATATCGCCCATTTATCGCCTCAATTGGTTATTATTCGCCGACTTCGCCGCCATTTATTGAGGCTCGATGAATCGATCTTTGAATGCACCATTACTCCGATTTTTTCTCCACGGTTTGACTTCGCCGATACTTTCACTTGTGGCTCAGGGACTACGCCATTTCTACAACTTTGTTCTCCACGACACTGGGGAATTTTCTTTAGTTGACCGTTATTTCTGACCCTGGCACCACGTGACCACGTCACCTACTGTAAGGCTCGGGGACTAAGTGGGCACACTTTACCTTGCGGTAATGTGCTTGTTCTCATCTCGGGGCTACGCTCGGGGACTGGCTACCTGCTCGGCTAGTCTTCTATTTTTCTTCTACTTTGGACCCTGGCACCACATAACTACGTCATCTACTGTCAGGCTCGGGAACTAAGTGGGCACACTTTATCTTGCGATGAATGTGTTTTTCTGGAAGACTCTGCGCCTCTTGAAGCTGAAGAAGACTATCTCTCTTTCTCGTGGTCGGATTCTAAGTGGGCACACTTGGTCCACTGCGAAGAAATTTTCGTTTCTGAACTTGAGCTCCTTACACCCTTATGGCAAGTCGTACTTGGGTTACACTGCTCGGCAACTGTTCACAACTGCTCGGCAACTCATCACGGTGGTCGGACCATGAGTTTGACTGCTCGGCTTTGTTCGTACTTGCTCGGACAAGCTCAAGATGACGTTGCACAACAGGTACAAGACGCTCGGGGGCTAGCTGTGGGGGTTACGACCCCGGATACCCACGGCAGACCACATGGGTTGCGCCCCCAGAGGCGGCCCAGCCCACAAGACGAAGCCTTGAGGGGCACAGCGCTGCTCGGCGTCTCCCGCAAGACATCGAAAAGATATCCTGAAGATACTACGATATCTGTTAGGATACGTATGATTTCATGATTCTTATAATCTATTATTACTTTTCGGTTATCTCTCAGATCTAACCGACTTATAACTCTGCCCCCAGACTATATAAGGCGGGCAAGGACCCCCTCCAAACTCATGCAATATCATACGATAGCCAATACAAACCAACAGACCACAGAAGTATGGTAGTATGCCATACTGACGGCCTGAACCTGTCTAACTCGTGTGTCTCTGTTGCCTTCTTGTTCTTGATTACACGCCTCTCTACCGATCAATCTACCTTCGTGGGATATCCCTCGGAGAATTGTCGACGATATTCTGTCGACAACCACACACTTGAAGATTGCATTTTTAACCTATGTAATTAACAGAGAAGGGTATAACAAAACCCCCAGTAATTAGTGAAAAAGAAGAAGTCAACTTCAACACTAGTACTACGTGGTAGCTGGGGTAGATGCTCACTTGCATTCCACTCCAGCCTCGGCGGCTCGCCGGGGAGTGCTCTTCCGGCGGCTTCCATTGGGCCGGAACCCACTGGACTTGGCCCTCACGTGTCCCTCCCCGACGCCGTCCTCTCCCACAAGGTCGTCGGCGGAGCCGCGCTTCACCCGGGCCCGCCGGCGCCGCCGCTTCTTGGCAGCTCCGGTCTCAGCCGTCGAGCCCTTGGCGTCGTCGTCGTCGTTGCCTGCTGGCCGCACAGCGGGAGCGGGTTTGGCGCCGTCGTCTACGTAATCCTCCTTGACCTCGCCGGCGTCCTTGTCGTCCTCTGCTTCGACGTCGTCGGTGCCGTCGTCCGCCGTGAGAGGCTTGTGAGCCGGCCTTCCCCTCCTCCTCTTGGTCTTGGGCGGTGTGGGGGACACGGACACCTCATCGCCGCCGACGCTGCCGTCTTCGTCGGATTCGTCGTTCAGTTTCTTGCTCTTCCCTCTAAGCCTGCCCATGTACGTATCTGATGGATGGATTCAGCTAGACAAGGGTAGGGGGCTTCCCTCCTTGGCTGGAGCTGCAAAATAGCAGAAGAAAGAAACAAGTCAGGCACCTCGCCTGTCAGTGTATGCATCTCATCAGATATACACAACACAATACGTACGGTATATATGGATGGATCGAGCAAACAACAGGATGATGAGCAAGAAAACAGTGTACATGGGTATGCGATCGAGGTGAACAAAGCAGGCAGCTTATCAATCGTTACCAACCTTAACCGTTACCAAGAACCCCCAACGGTTGCAGAAAGGGACTGCAAATTAACAAAGCATCACAGACACTCCAACCACCACAAAACAACGATTACCCTCACCAGAGGGCAGAGGGGGGATTGCCTGAATCCTGAGCAAACGGAGAGCATGAAGGACGCAGATGGAACAGAACAGAAGCAGGGGAGCAAGATCGTCGACGACCTACCTGACGACGCCCACCTCTCTCCCTCTCTGTCTCCCGTGGCGTTGCCTGTACGTGCCTGCCTCCGCGCTGTACTCGATCGGAGCTCGAGAGCAACGCATCCGATCTCTCCACCTCAGGCTCCAGCTACAGCTGCTGGATCGGACTGGTGGAGCTGTGCTTACTACGACCGAGAGATCGATCTCCTAGACTAGAGGGAGGCCTGCCGTGTGGTTCTTGGATAGGAATAGGATCGAAGAAGCAGGGAGGAAGACGAGAGGCCGCAAGAAGCTCAAGGGATCGGAGTAGCGTGGCCCGGCTGGCCGTGTGGTTTTCTATAGGCTGGTGGGGCATTCGGTTCAGATATATTGTGACCACTCGCCACTCACTCAGCAGGTGGTGATGATTCGAGTGGCCGGGTTTGGACTCTGGAGTGTACACACAGCAAGGAAAGAAGCCAAACAAGCAGCGCCGCACACAAGGGCCGAGTGGCGTTGCATTTCAGGGAGTAGCTGCAACGTCTCGGAGGAAAAAAGGGCGACACGCACGTGCCGAAGAGCTTAACTATGCAGTACTAGTAGTATATAGGAGTAGTACAGGTACAGATCGATCAGGTTGGAAAATAATTACGTGGTCCTTTAGTTTGGGCAATTGTCATGTGCTACTACGTTTTCAGCTGCACCTGTACGTGTGCTGGAAAATAAACTGCTGACCTCATAAAAACAACACGTGATTCTCCTTGTGCGTGGATGGAAAGAGAGAGGAAGAAAAAGAGAGATATATTGTAAAAGAAAACCATTTCAGCTAGCTGCTAATAATACCACGACATGTGCCATGTTACACACACTGAGCAAGTGACACAGAACATGTTGCTGTTTTTATTAAAACAAACCAGCAGGAGAGCTACGAGAGTAATAACGAACCTAGACGGTACCATACAAAGCACTATACAAACACGACCGAAGCCCAACAACAATAACAAAGCAACAGCTGAA
This sequence comes from Miscanthus lutarioriparius, assembly GCA_904845875.1. NCBI lineage: Eukaryota > Viridiplantae > Streptophyta > Magnoliopsida > Poales > Poaceae > Miscanthus > Miscanthus lutarioriparius. The sequence continues at coordinate 22,104 of CAJGYO010000110.1, forward strand.
GGTTAACAAAAAAAAAAGTTGTGTAGCCTGTTCGCTTGTTGGTTTCAGCCAGCCCAAACCAGTCAGCCAACAGTATTTTTCTCTCACAAAAAACCAGCACCAGCCAGCCCAAACCAGCACCAGCCCCAACCAGCGAACAGGCCCACATGAAAGGTGTTTTACACCCGCAATGATCCATAGGCCCACCTCGTCTTTGATTTTTCGCGGAACTTTGAAGTTTCTCTTTCTAAACCTCCACGTAACTAGGATTATCAAAGATTGAAACCCCGGCTCATGCTTCGAATGCTTGACATAATAGTCTACCAGTTCTTTACCATGCAATCTATCGAGAGACCAAGTGGTTGGGTGTAGATTGTTGTTTGAGATCCAAGTTGCGATCTCGGCCCAAAGACGTCTTGTGAATCTACGGTCTTTCAAAAGATGCAGTGTCATCCTATCTCTCCTAAACTTTAGTCGCTGTCACATCGGATGTTTGACACATGCATAGAGTATTAAATATAGATTAATTATGAAACTAATTATACAGCTTGCGACTAATTTACGAGACGAATCTTTTAAGCCTAATTAGTTCATGATTTGACAATGTAGTGCTACAGTAACCATGTGCTAATGATGGGTTAATTAGGCTTAATAAATTCGTCTCGTGGAGTACTGACGGATTCTATAATTTATTTTTTTATTAGTATCCGAACACCCCATGCGACACCCTCACGTGATACCTCCTAAGTTTTAGTCACCTGATCCAAACACCCCCTTAGTGACTCGTACACAACGGACATGTTTTACATGTTTTAGAGTTTGGCCAACCACGCTTCCATTCTATGGTGCAATGTAGTCTGCATAAATATACCATGAAGTTATTAGTCAAGAACCTACATATTGCTGTGGTGGTCCGCCTTAGGTGTTGTTTGAATGACTAGGGATTTTTCAAATCTATATATTATCTACATATTGTAGCAACACGGAGTGGTGACCCGAGATGTTTTGGTGTTTGGCGAGCTGGCAATGGCTGTTGTGAGGCTAGCGCCACATTGACGAATCACGCATGCCAGTGACTTGTTCGGTTTGGCTTCGACAACTCGTTCGTGGCGGCTCACTTCGGTGAGATCAATGCTATGGGCTTGTGGTTTGGGATGGGGGCATTGGGAGAAGTCCTTGCTTTCGGCTACATCGATGTCGACAATGGCGATGCCTATGGATGCCGTGGACCTCATTGGAGGCATTGTCGTGTGTCCTCTTTTTCGCCCTGCCTCTATCTTGTTTTTTCCTGGTTGAAAAACTTGTCGGGTATTCAGTTTGTGTGTAACGGCATCTGCGGATGTCGTTTCCTCCATGGAGGCATCGCTTAGTCAATCTCCTAGTGGTTGTTGCTGCAATAGGCAAGGTGACATTTGGTTTTGTGGGCAGCTTTGAGCAAATTAGAGAGTGGTGCACTTGCCTTGTGGACGCATAGACTTGTGCTATTGGGGGTGCACATATAGCGAAAATCTAGGAAAAAACACTGTTTAAACAAATTTTGGAGGGTGCATTTGCACCCTTAATAACTACCTAGCTTCGCCCCTGGTTGTGGTGCTTTGTCATGCCATTGCCAACATCTTGTGTTGGTTTTCGGTGATGCTGTTGTAGAGGGTTTGTTGTTTTCTTATATATGTACATGCTTACTCCTATTAATACATGGACCGGTTGTTTAACCTGCTAGTTTCTCTTTGAAAAAGGGATTATGAGTATTTTGAGACTTTGAGTAGTACAAGAATTTGAAAATCTAGCTTCGTATCCCTCCAGTTTGGATGGTGTATAGATTCTTGTTTTCAGAATCTTATAATCTTTAACCTATTCAAACGGATCGGAAGCTTAACCTACGTACAAAAATTTGCGTCTTGACAGTTGACACGACACATACAAGTAGTAGTAGGAGTCCCTGTCATTTGCAAAGATAAGCGATTTCTTCGTTCCCGGCAATACAATCTCGCGACAAATCTCAGGAGATTTTGCGGCGCTGTCATCCGTGGAGCGATCGACCAGCGGTCGCTTCCGCCACACGAAAAGGAGACCACCGGCCGATGGATGCATGGATGAGACTTGAGAGAGACGACGAGCTCGTGGTGAGTGGTGGGTGACTCACTCGCAGACTCGCTCGTGCCTTCACCATCACTCTACTCTACCCTACCCCCAGGCGGCAACAGCACAGTGGCAAGCCAGCTGCACACTGATGCTGGTGGTAACAGCACAGTCTACGCGCATGCAGAGCTAGGTCTTGTTTAGATTGTAAGTTTTTTCACTCTTTTCATCACATCAAATTTTTAGACACATGTATGGAGTATTAAATATAGATAAAAAAATAACTAATTACACAGTTTGATTGTAAATTACGACAAGAATCTTTTGAGCTTAGTTAGGCCATGATTAGACAATAATTGTTAAATACAAACGAAAGTGCTACAATGTAAAATACTGATTCCTAACCTCAATCTAAACAATTCCCTAGCGTAAACTTTGGCTGCTGACCATACCCTGCAAGCGCCTGGCACTGGCAGTCGCTTTGTTGCTGCCTGTCTGCATGCAGCGTCGTCGTCAGGCGCCATCGAACCTGCAGGCCACGAGAGCGGGACTAGGAAGGCAATAAGTGGCGGCCGGCCGTCCGGCGCTGCCCCCGGCCGGCTCAGTCCGAAAGTAGATCGACAAGCGGTCGCGGCCTCGCGCGCAGAGGTGCTGTCTGCCGCTACCCGTTGCCGACAACATCGGCTTGCATTGCATGCGAGTTGGCCAGGACGGAGCTGCTACTCCTACCGTGCCCTGGTCATCTTGAGATTCTTGACCCCTTTTTCAGTTTTTCTAGCTCGATCTCCCTGTTCCGGTGCTGGGTTCAGAGTTCAGACCTGAGAGTTGAAACGACGGCACACATGAGCACGCGCGCAAGCGCAACTACGAGACCGACCCATCTCTCTCACTTTCCCGACGAGCCGTGTGGCGTAAGGTCCGTGGAGGGCTGGAGGCGGAGCACGCAGTGGCAGTGGCAGTGGCAGCAGGAGTAGTGGCCGCTACGCTTCCGGTTCCGGCGGCCGCGTGCGTTCAAACTTCAAACGGGATGCACTGGCCGTGTGGTCAAGGCTGGCCTGGATACCTCCTTGTCTGTCGTCGTTGATGCTGCCGGCCGGGCCGGACTGCTGGGCTCGCACTCGCAGTCGCAGAAGGGCAGCAGGGCGCACTGTTGTTTGTTTCACCTGCATGCCGCGGTGATTCCGAGCTGTCCCACTTTGCTTGTTCTTGGTAGCTTCAGTACAGCAAAAGGGAGCCGGTCAAGGCTCAGAGCATCAGGGAGACCGACAGAGAGCATCGATGCTCCTCATGCTCGTCAAATAAAGTGCACGCCGGCAGGCCTCTGATTGGACTGATCGTAGGTTGGTTGCTGCTCCCTCCTCCCCCAGAAAGACTAGAATTCAAAGAAGTTAATCAATCTTAAATTCATGTCATTATTTGTCTAAACGTAGTTTATTCTGTTTACACAACCTTTAAACGCTACACGGTGCTACAGTCATTTTCGTTTATTCGGTCGTTTATCCCATTTATATGACTATTTTGTCTAAATAGCTGTTTAGGCCGAAAATGGTAAGAGCTAAAATAGACTACTTATTTCTCTGTTTGGATAGCTAACTATTTTCATACTATCCAAATTTTGCTTCCAACTCCCCAGCCGTACTACTTAAAACAGTCTACCCAAACTAATCCTAGTAGAGAATGACACGTGGGTCCCATCTGTCATCCTCAATCATGTACTCTTCTCCATGGATGAGGTAGAGCAGAGGTAGGGGAGCGTCAGGGCACGGCTGATCCCCGTCGTGGAAGCTCATTGTCGGGTGGGTGGCTGGCGGAGGAGAGGTGTCTTGAGGGCTGAGGCGGACTTTTGGGGTGGCTGGCGACGTGGCTGGGCGGCCGGGCGTGGAGGAGGAGGCATGTGGTCAGCGAGCGTGAAGGAGGTTGCAGGCCGCCATGTTCCCACGCCGCGTCGGAGATGGGCGTTGAGGATGGCCCGCATTGGGGAAGGTCCATGCCGCGCCGGAGATGGCTGCTGGGGAAGGTTTGTGCCGCGCCGGAGATGGAATTCGAGGATGGCCCGCATCGGGGAAGGTCCGCGCCGCGCCAGAGATGGCCGCCGAGGAAGGTCCGTGCCGAGATTGGTCGCGTGCTGCGTGCGTGCGTGCATGAAGGAGAGAGAGAGGTGCGTCGGGGGAGAAAAATAGGTAGTCACTTTTGTTGGGTCAACCCAAGTAGGCAGTGGTAGGCGAAATTTATTGGCAACAGAAGTTGTTAGTTGGATAGATAGCCTACTGGATTGCGTTTTTTTTTTTTGCCTCCACTACCAAGACTGGGGATAGGTAGTGAGCTTAGGCAGCCTGCTGTAATTGCTCCAAGTGACCGACTATTTATAGTTTAATTAAGATAGTTTGACTTAAACTAGACTCAGAGTTGCATTTTTTCTATAATGGAGAGAGAGAAAGTATTCTCTCTGTTTCAAATTACAAGTCGTTTTGTCTTTTGTAGGTACATATATCTTATTATACACTTAGATATATATTATGTCTAGATATGTGGTGAAAACAATATATTAAAAAAGACAAAACGACTTATGGTTTCGAACAGAGGGAGTATATTTTTATACTCTGGTTTTTGCGGTGCATGTTCAGATGTACCAATGGCTTTGGAATAATGGAATCACAACAATATTCAAGGCGGTAGAATTACTTATCGCTTTGGAATCGTATAAGCCCTGTGTCCGGGCTGCGGCCCATGCTAGTGGCACCAGGTCGTTGCGGCCCTGAACAAGATTTGGCCGACGCGGCAGCTGCGGGCCTCGTCAGCTTGCGCGCCGGCGTGTGGCTCCGGGCCTCCGGGATGCGGCAAAGGCCGTGTGACGTTGGTGGGGGAGGCCACCCTGAATATTTCTCCAATTATTTTTCGTTTGCTTTCCAACGACGATAATACCCTCAAGGCGTCTGGAAGGACCGACGCGGCGTTTCCTGGGCCTACGGACTACGGCCTAACGGCGCTAGCTCTCTACGGCTACTCTGTCTCTTTCAAAAATATCTCCCCTATTTTTCACCGAGGGTCATTCTCTCCATTTCACTTGTTCGCGGCTCCTCTATCTCTCTCAAAAATATCTCCTCCACTCCCCAATCGACTCACTGAGGGTCATCCTCTCCACTCATTCCAAGGCCAGCAGCACACTACTCAGCACCCTGTCCAAGCGCACACTTCACACTGCCATGGGCAAGCCCCACGCCTTCCTCCCAATCACGCAGCCTCACGGTATAGCTATGGTTCTCACACCCTACACAGTGCGTGCTCGCCCCTGCCCTCCTACTCGCCAGGGGTGCTCACGGCCTCATGCAGGTGCTGCTCGCCGAGCAGGTGCTCGCCCGCGCAGCGCTCACCACTCCGCTGGCGCACCGACGAGCTCGATGCGCCGCCGCCGACCTCTACGCCGTCGTCGAGCTCCACAACGACGAGCTCCATTCGTCCAAGCAGCAAGTTGATATTACGCTGAAAGCGCATGTTGCAAGCTGTGTTTCAAGTATTTCAGATGTTTCAGAGATATGTTGCAAATGTTTTAGATGGATGTTGTAAAAGTAGATTGGGATGTTGCAATGGTTTTACAAGTATGTTGCAAATGTCTGTTTCTAATGTTTCATGTGCGTTTTTGGACGTATGTTCAAGTATTTTTATTTAGATGTTGCATATATTTCACACATATGTTGCAAGTGTTTCATCTGGATGTTGCCTATGTTTTCCAATGGCTACACACATGTTTTCATGGTGTTTCAGACGTATGTTGCAAGTGTTTTAACTGTTCCAGACGTATGTTGCAAGTGTTTCATCTAAATGTTGCAGAAGTAGATCTGGTGTTACATATGTTGCTGTGGGACCCATCTGTCGTAGCCGCCTGCCATAGCTACTTGGCCTGCCTACATGTGCGTGGGTGTGGAGGGGGCGCGAGTGGTATGCACGAAAACGGTGCGAACGCAGATCGAGATGCGGCCCCCTCGTGGGCGCGCACAGATGTGGGAAACAACGCAACATGGGCCTCCACGTGAAGCAGGCGTAGACGTGCGGGCGAGCGCAGCAACATGCCTATGCAGGGGCGTGGGCAGGCACAACGCGCGCAGACGTCCGGAGCCTAGACGTGCCGTTCCAATAAGTTTAACATGAGCATGGTGCTGTTCAAAAGGTAGCTTTGGCATGTCTTCAGCACCGCTGCTCGCTACCACAGTGCCAAAGATCCGATTCAGCGCACCTCATCAGTCATCAGACACGCAAGCTCTGGAACTCGCAGCCAGCGGGAAACAATCTCTGGTGGTTCACGTGGCCAAAAATGAACGTACTCCGTACGTGCAGAGCAAACAACAGTCCGGACTGCAGGCCTTATTTAGTTTCTTTACTCTCTATTATATCGGATGTCTGATACATAGATAGAATATTAAATATAGACTAAAAAATAACTAATTATATAGATTACGACTAATTTACGAGACGATTTTTTAAGCCTAATCAGTCCATAATTTTATAATGTGGTGCTATAGTAATATATGTGCTAATGCCAGATTAATTAGCCTTAATAAATTCGTCTCGCGGATTAGTGAGTACTTCTATAATTTATTTTATTATTATTATCCGAACACTCCCACGTGACACACCGATATAACACCCGATATAACATCCCTAAACTTTACTCCTGTATTTAAACACCACCTCGTTTCATCGCCACTTTGTCAGGCAGCCAGGCGGCCCAGGCCCTGTAAATTGTAGTATATATACAGCCTGTTCGCTTGTTGGTTTCAGCCAGCCCAAATCAGCCAGCCAACAATATTTTTCTCTCACAAAAAACCAGCACCAGCCAGCCCAAACCAACACCAGTCCCAACCAGCGAACAGGCCCATAGAGAGAACAAATGCCCAATGATTCACGCGCCCACAAATAATCTGCACTACTAGATCTGTGACAGGGATCATGCATCCATGCTTCGTGCTAATCCAATGCGGCATCAGTAATTCGGCATAGAGAAACAGCAACAGCTCAATTAACAGTGAAGTGCATCTAAATGCAGCCAGCTAGGCAAGAGACGACACTTCCAGGAAAAAATATTTTTGCAAATATAGACAATCCATTTTTTTCAAATAACCCTGGTTTAGATCGCGATTACTGATCGTGATCCAACTTTTTAAAAATACCCCTGATTTGGATTGCGATCATTAAACGCGATCCAACTTTTTAAAAAATACACGATCCAACTTTTTGCAAAGCCACCCCTGATTTGGATCACGATTATTGGTCACGATCCAACTTTTTGCAAAAAAAAATACCCCTGGTTCGGTACCAATTATTCTAAAATAGCCCTCTCCATATGGGTGGCTTGCTGTTTGGTTCCGCCGCCTGGTCATCGCCGGCGCAGGCTCCCGCCTCGTCGTCGCGGACGGACTCACTGTTGGCGGCAGAAGCCCTCGCCGGCTCGGCCACACCTTTCCTCTCCAACAGTCTATGCCGCCGCGGTGGTAGGGTACTCCATCGCCGATGGAGCGCTGCTGCCTGTCCACCCTGCCGCGAAACTAGCGTACAACGATGAGCTCTGCAGGGGCTTCGTAGGGGTCTTCTCCATGATCTTTTTTGGCCCTTCTGGTTAACGCCGGAGCCAGAGGAGGAGGTCGCTATCGCCGAGTGTGCTGCTAGGGTCTATCGTCGCCGCCGATGAGATGTTCACGGCACGGCCGTCGAGCACGCATCTCTAGCGGCGAACAGGCTGCGCTCTCTAGCGGCGGCCGGTCGCCCGCGTCTTTAGCAAACAACCACGCGAGGTTGTCTTTCCGGACCCAATTGCCGCAAAGTGTAGTGGAAGCCGCGAGAGAACACCATTGCTTCCAAAATCCAAATGATTATCAGAGAGCATACATAGATCGAGTCAACTGGTGATGGTGCATTGAAGAATCCAATAACAATCACATACTGTGCTCAAACTTAACAATCTATACACATGTGTTGTACTAATGTCATCTAGAAACGGTTGCCGTGGATGGTTAATCACTGCAGTGTCGATGAAATTCCACCTGAAAACCAGCGTTACAAACTGGCACTCTCCACATCAGGCTTTAGGATTGTAGCTCCATCCTTCAGGATTTTTATGCCCTGCTACTACAGATCATCGGACTTGATGCGGTTGAAAATTCTTCAGCATATGGGTGAGCAATGGCGACCGGTTGTAGCGCGGGCCAGCAACGCTGCTGAGCGCATCGACTGGGCCTGCAGCACTCGACCGGTACGCTCTTTGCCTCAGCTCCTCATGCCTACTTCTACGGCTGACAGGTGGGACCCACTGTCCGTACGACGGACAAAAAAGAGGTTGACAGAAAATTGCTCTCTTTAGAGATGTATTGATAGAGATAGAGATAACGGTAGTGCTAGCACTCGGATGTTCGGACGGACGCCCGCGTCTAGATGCCTGCGCCTGCACTCCGTCTCCCCCTGCGCCCTCTACGTGGGGCTAGCACCGCCTCGATCACTTGACCAAGACGGGGAGTCCCGCTCGCGCCCCTCAGCTTCTCACGCGATATATGCACGCTGCCAGCAAGCTGTAGCAGAGTTAGTATGTGAGGTGGCTACGCCAACATCCAGAAGAGGGGGAAGGGCGGCGGATGCCCAGCCGGCACCAAGAGGAGGAGGAGACACCGAGGCGAAGATGAGGTAGCAGAAAAGCAAAGACAGAGATGCAACACCCGATCTACTTTTGAACATCCGGATGCAAGACTTGGCAACATACGTCTGAAGGTAGATGAAACACATGAAACAACCATCTGAAACATTTGTTGCAACACTATATCTACTTATGAAACATCCAGATAAAACTTTTGCAACATACGTATTTAAACAATTTGAAACACTTGTAACATGAGTATGAAACACTTACAAAAAAATACCTAAAAACACTTCATATGTGTGAAAACATATGCAACATTCAGATGAAACACTTGCAAACATACGTTTGAAAAACGAAATGAAAACATTTGGAACATCAACTTGAAACATACATTTATAGCACTGCAGCATATGCAACATTCCGATCTATTTTTGCAACATCAAGATGAAACATTTGCAACATCCAGATGAAACAGCTAAAACGCTTGAAACATACTCTTGCAACATGGGCTTTGCTTGGACGAATGGAGGCACGCTGACGCGGAGATCGACGGCGGCGCATGGACCTCGTTGTGCGACAGCGGCACGGGTGTGGCAGAACCGCCCGAAATAACACACTTACGGTGGTGCTCGTCTTCCACCAGACTCTAAGCACCCCGAAAGCAAAGCTACAACGAGCGGTATCCGCCGAGCACACCCCAAGGGAGAACCCGAAAGATCCACATTTTTCCAAGGATCCAATAATGAGAACGAGTTACAATATTTGTCCATTTCATACATCAGAGTTTCTTAAAAGTACATTATTACAATACCAAATATCAAAGTGCGGAATGACAAATAGCGGAATTTAAAATAAACATCTAGCGATAAGAACGAGGATCCGTCTGAGCCCACCAGAAGAATCCTCCACACAAAGGTACATCTCATGCATCACCTGCAACAGGGGTAAATAAACCCTGAGTACATAATGTACTCGCAAGACTTATCCGACTAGTGGGAATAATTTCCCGACTCCAAGGAATATGAGAAGATTTATGGTTTGCCAGTTTATTTTTGCAGAAAGCAATACTAATAGTGAGTCCTTATTTATATTATTATTATCAGCCGTATTAAGTTATTATCTATCCAGTCTATATAAGCACATGTTCTACTTTCAAGCAAAAGTTGAGCAATCAGTTTCATTTCTTCTCCTTCCATCTTTCAGTTCTTACTACGGTGCTAGACCCAAAAACAAGCCGTACCGGATCGCCTGACGATTCATGAATCAATACCCCCAGCTGGGTACCCCGAAAACACACGCCCCACTTGTACCTCAGGCACAAACAGGACTAACCTATCACCCTCCTATCATGGGTGTCCAGGTCCCCGTCCAAACTTGGACTCAAGCCCCCACTCTTGAGTCCCGGACTCAGTGCGGTGCAAGGACCTCCACCATCTCCGCCTTCAATCAGTCGGTCCGAAAAGAGCTGGATCCACGATAGGAGAGCAACGAGTCTTCCCTACGCCCATACACAAGTATGCGCTCGGGATAATAGATCTGTGACTTGCCTCGAGACTTATGCAATGGCCGGTCCTTAATTGACACAGACAGAGAAAAAGTGTAACCGAGCTATGCCCTATTGGCCGCAGGACACAACCTCTTACACTCACCAGTACCCAAACCATATTCCTATCCGGTCGCCATTTATTCTTTCCATTATTTATCATGAGTGATCGTAATTATCACCTATTTGTGAATAACGACAGGTTACAGGTTACCCACGCTACCGATATCCTGAGCATAGCAACTACTCGGCCTATACTAGTAGGACTCATGGGTAGATATATTTATGCATGTAGTTTCCATAAAATGCCTGTAACTTAAATGCACATCATATATATATATATTCAGTGATTATTAAAATAGGGTTTATGCACTGGGGCTTCCCTTGGGCAGGCGGGGTGTCAGCAAAGTCAGCAACTGATGGCTCTGGGGTTTCCTCCTGCACGAGAACCTCCTCCTCGTACTCCTCGATCACCTCCTCGTACTCCTGCTCGCCCGCAGTCACGAACTCTACCAACTCATTATCTACATGCATGAAATGATGATGCAACGCTTAGTAATACGACAACAGCAACTCTTAAAATAAAAAAACATCTACCAAGCTACTAAGCTAACTCTAATGACTAATATGCAAAGTTACCTATTATTTCCACTAAACAGGTATGAAACATTTCATGTATCATCTTAGCAACTAAAGGCACCTTTATTGTTAATATCAATTTACTATATATATGATAAAACAAGGTGCACTAGCTACCATATTTATCAACCTATTCTAAGGCTACAAAAATTACAGTGATCACATAATAATACAATGAACCTATTGTAAAAGAATTTTAGGGCTAGCACTTCTACCAATGCATCACAAAAATTCATTCTCTAAATAACCATAATAATAAAACGTATTTCAAAATAATAAAGTAACTCTAAAGGTATCACTGAACTATACGAACTAATTACACTAACAAATAAATCATGAATTTAGAAATCTAACAAAATTTATTTCACAATAAATAAATAAATTCAATTGGGCTCTAGAGATAGAGACAATGATATGGATGGGTAGAGTGTGATTTTAGATGAATTTAGGAAAAAGAAATAATGTAATCGGTGCTTGGATGAAAGAGATATTGATTTTGCCAGGTGGCCGCTAATTAATCCCGTAAAGGGTGATTAAGGAAAATGATTAGTGGCATTTGGCTAGCTGGTCACGTGAATTGGATTTCACGTGATGGACTTGGAGTGGGTCTTTGGTCATAAGTGAATTAATTCAAATGCTGGACTTTGAGTGGTCTTTGGACTTAACGAGCACATCAGGACTGGAGTGTGCTTTGGGCTAAACGTGCTAGGCGGTGGGGTGCTGGTTAATTCATACAGGTCAAGGAATTAATGGAGGAGGATAAGGAGGGGATTTTTGTAGGCTGGCTACCTCAGTCGATTGCAGCTCAGGAAGAAAGTTCGACAGAGCACAGCTTTCTCGAGCAAGGCAGAGAAACTTGATTTGGGGAGGAAGAAGGTGAGCGACGAAGCGGGACGGCTCGGCGTGTCCTTTTAAAGACAGGAGACGCGAAGGCACGACAGCGACGCATCGTAAGGTTAGTGGCTAACTAGCTTGCTTAAAGGTAATAAAGCGCTGCTTGCGCATGACGTGCTGCTCGGATGAATATTGTTTTCTACGGTGAACAGTGTTTCTGCGCTGCTGCAGTGCTGCCACGTGGAAAAGTGCCTGAGCTACGTTTGCAAAGCAACTGAGCAGCGAGCAAGCGGCGTGCGCTGATAATTTTGCAAGGCGATTAGCAAGCGAAGTAAAGGCGTGGGTGATTAGAACAACGAGAGAAGACAGTGGCGCGTCGCGAGATTGATGGAGATATAAATCTTGCCAAGTGGTATGCTAATAATTAGTGAATGACAATAATTTGTCATTTGACTTTGTGGCTATGGAGCTCTCACGTGGAGAGAGATGACGTGCTGGAAGGGCAACTTGGACTTCACGACGCTTGTTGGACGTGATGACCGGGTGGATCCTAGTGAATGCTATTTGGGTACATTAGTGTGGGTCTAGAAATAATGGATGACACGCGAATTTCTACGAGCTGCTGCGGTCGGTCATCTTCGTTTGCTGAAGAGCGCGTTCAACACGCTAGAGGTTGCTGCCTAACTCGCCATTCAAGACACGGCGAAGTAATGACACTGTGGCGAAACTTGTCAGTGAAGGGTACTGTTAGCGTGCTACGCGGGCTTGCTCTACAAGTGTACTGAGGGCGTGCTCGGAGGATCAAGGAGATGAAATAGCGAGAGATGGAGTTGGATCAGGATGACAATAGTGAGTTGAGCTGTGCTGGAGAGTATTTAGACAAGGAATAAATTAGAGCTCAAATTGAGAATTAGTGTAATAAAATTTAATTTCTCATTTTACCACATGCAATAACACATAAACATGATGCTCATGACATGGTTTTAGCAAAAACTGTACAAGGTAACACCGAGGGTGTTACAACGGGCAACTCGCTGGCGGGTGCGGCGTCACACAAATCTCGTCCCCCTCGCCTGCTTGCTAGAGCATCCGTCGTGGAGGCTCGCTGGCTCAGTGGAGACAGTCGTGGCGAGCGGGCTGGCCGTGGCGAGGAGGTAGCGTGGTGGAGGCGGGCAAGGCAGACTGGGCCGGTGGAGAATGCGGCGCGGAGGAGGCCTGGGGTGGGTGAGGTGGGGGCGCGGTGCTGCGAGGGACCGTCGGCGACGAGACGGAGTGGGGTGGGCGGATGGGTACGACGACGCATGGAGGAAACGGTGCAGCGAGCATCGGGGCGTGCGAACAGGACGAGTGGATAGGGTTGCTGGACGAGCGACGCGTACGAGAGTGAGCGGTGGAAGGCGTCTGTCCGTACGGGGGTCTTAATTGTATCATTATCGTAGAGATAATGGTGCAATCAAAATTTATTTTAGATACCTAATTTGAACTTTTAATTTCTTATGTAATTATGGTGGGCTTTATTGCTACTCAATTGTATTGGGCCACAAATCGTAGCAGGAATAGGGGAAGGGATGTGCGGCGTGAGGTTTGCCTAGGGCTGTACAAAATACTCGCGGCTCGTCAATTCGCTCGACTCGTGTCCGGCTCGGCTCGGCTCGTTTTAATTTTTTCTTGAGCTGAATTGGAAGTCTAGCTCACTGTTTTAACGAGCCAGCTCGCGAGCTGCTCATGAGCTCAAACGAGCTGAGGCCTATCAGCCCACGACCATGAATCCAGAAGAAGATGATGCTGACCTAGAAGTGTACACCTATTTCATTGATATATAATCCTTATTTTCAGTTGTTTCATATGAATTTTGATTTTATAATTGTTGTGGTACTTAAATGTTGATTTATGGATTGTTTTCCAGGGAAAAGATGACGATGCTGACATTGAATTTGTTGACTTTCCTAAGTCTATGGTGGCAAACAACTAGTAAGTATGCTGGAACTGCATGGATCATAGATGAATCAACTATGTTGTATAGTTGATACTTTTGATGAACCTGATATGTATTAATCATGTATGATTGTATAACGGTGGACATCACCTTTTAAAATTATTATGACATGAATATTATAAATATAAACATTATAAACAAGCTAGTTCGAGCTCACTAACAAGTTGAGCTGAGCTACCCCGACTCGTAATATTAAGGTGCCGAGCCGGGCTGTCTCGATATCTAGCATCTGCCACCGACTACGGTGGCGACGAGCGGTGGAGAAAAGGCTTCCCGCGTCAAATCAAAAATGCAAAATGGAACTAGAATCAACGGGCCAGTGGAGTTAACGCCGAACAAACACCAACTGAAACCCTAGAGGAGTTAACATCGCCTCGTCGCCTTCAAACGTTGCCCCCTTCCAATCGATCGAAACCTAGACGCAGCGACGATTTTTTCCAATCTATCGAAACCTAGAGGCAGCCACGATTTCGGAGATGATCAGTCTCAAGAAGTTCGTGGTTAACTGGGCGGATCGGGCCGAATCTGCTCTGAAGAAGGGTTGCAGGTTATACCCGCCGGGGGAGATCTTCGATTATCTAGGTATGCTTTTGGTTGTTCTTGTTGCAGAAATCTACTTTGGCAACTCGTCATTTGATTTCTTAATTACTTTTCTGTAACCTGCTTTCTTGCCATGTATCTATTCGGGTTCGATCTGGAACGTATGGATTCCTTGTGCATAGAAAAGCTGATTCGCAGCAAGGGTCAGCATAGATAGATTTGCTGTTCTTAGTGTACTGGTTGATGATACTACGTTTCTATTTTCTCAGGCATAGATTTAGATTTCACTGCACTTATTCCTTTCCGCCCCGATCTTTGTATGCAAGATCTTCTCGAGAGGGGATGGGGATGGGACAGGCTTACGCTATGTTCGGAAGCAACGAATAGCCTCACAGATAAGAAATATCTCAAGGAATATTACCGCCACAACCGTGCCCTTTCTCATTTTAGCACGGTTTGCGGTAATATTCCTTGAGATATTTCACAAACTTCAGCAGAGGACCCTGACCCACACCCACCCCGAGGCTCCTGTCCCGCCACCGCCGACAGCCTCCCGCCAGCGCCGGGCGCCCCGCCCCCTCCCGCCTCCACCTCCCACTTCCCCTCCCATCCAACTCCCGGAGCTTGATTAAGCCGCCCCAGTCAAACCCTAGCTCGATGACGCCGCCGCCAGCAGTGACGCTAGCCGCCTCCCCACCGTCGGCGCACCCCGCCACCTCCAACCCCTCCACATCCCCCTCCCAATCCACCTCCCCTCCACTCCCCACCCCCGACACCGACCCGTGCATCCGCCGATGCCAGGAGCCCGACCTAGCCGCGCTGTGGGTGCTACCGAGCCCATCACCGTAAGATCCGGTGCCGGAGTGCAACTACGGACTCCCTCTCCGTCCTCGCCGCCGCACACGCTGCCGGTGCCGGGAGGCAGTGCCGTGGGCCCCTCTGCTCCGCCGCCGGGAGCAGACGACGCCGGCGCGACCAGCTCTGCCGCGTCCACGCCACCCCCACGGCCGCAACCGGATGATGCCGCCGCCGCCGTTGCAGCACAACACGCGGAAGCTAGAGCAGGGGCGAGCGCTGCCCCCGCTGCCTCCGACCTCGACGCCTTCCTCGTCCGCCCCCGCTCCGAGCCTGTCGTCCACCCTATCCCCACAAGTCACCCCTTTCCATCCTGGGGGTAGCACGGCGGGACGCTTCAAGGTCCGTCGTTGGGCGGACGACAACCTCCTCGACGACTCCGATGCGGAAGCCACCTCCACGATCCCCTACCTAGACACGGTTCGCCAGGAGCCGCAGCCGCCGAGGACGTCGACACTGCCTGTGATGTCCTTGCCGCGCACCCAACCTCTAGCGTCGGGCCGTGGCGATGCGGTGGTGGGTCGCCAGGGTGCTGGGCGAAGGTGGGGGAAACATAGTCAGTCACGCCCACAGCTGTTGTACGGCATGCCGGCTCGGCCAGTGGAGGGCCGCATCCCGACACGCTAGCGCCTCAGACGCCGTGGATGGGTCTCTGCCCCCAACGCCGATGGGTGGCGGGAGATCCTCCACCGGCAGGAGACGTGACCTGCGGCTGCCTCGGCTGGGCCACGAGGGCCAGCAAGTGGAGGCCAGCCAGCGAGTCGTCGACCACCGAGGCGCATCCCGACAGATCTTCACGGCAAGTGCCTCAATTGCCTCTCCTCCGCACATCGGGTGGCAACCTGCAAGCTGCCCCAATGATGTGCGGTGCAGGGGATTTCGACACATTGTGCACGACTGCAAGCAACCAAGGCGCTTGGGCTCTCGGAGCTCGGGCGATGCAAGAGCCATGGGTCGCCAGCCGCAACACCCTCTTCGTGGCACCCGTAACGCCTGCTCCGCTGGGCCGGCGGACCATGGTGGCTCGTAGGACTCTAGTGGGATCAAGTCGGGCAACGCCGTTCCTGCCACCGGTGGTCGCCGGCGCCGAAGACGGAGGCGTAACGGGCGGTCGGCAGGGGCCGCACAGGCAGCACCGGCCTTCACCTCGGTTGTTGCTGAAGCTCAGCCTGGGCACGGTGAGCTGTCCAGCAAGACGGGCATTGTCCAGCCTGACCCGTTGACGCTGACACCGTACCCAGACGCTATGCATAGTCGCGACATCACGGAGGACCCGATGTTGGAGGAGTTCATAGCATCGCTCGCCAGCAGTCGGATCATCGTGTGGCCTTCTCTTGAGCGCCTGTTGTCACCTCCGGTGGCCCCCCAGCTACAAGATGAGGCTCCGGCAGTGACGGCCCCCCAGCTGGAGGATGAGGACCCGGTAGCAGTGGTCTCCTGTGCGTTGTGGACACCACCTCCGCGTCCCATTCACTGGGCAGTGGACTCACCGCCGGTGGATACCCACCTGACCGAGGACAATGACGACTCCACCAAACGCCGCCTCGATAGCTTCATCAACAAAGTGACGCGTAAGAGGGACTCTCCATCGATTCGTGAGCCTCCAAAGCAGCCTCCTGCTAAGCCAATGGTGCCGTGCATGAGCAGGTGTTGGCGGCTCAGCCCTCTCTCGAGTACGCTTCCAAGCGAGGTGAGGTGTTGATCATGCAGCGTATGGGCTTTACCAAGGGTCCACCAGCGCCATCCGCGTCGGAGCTGGAGGCATATGACAAGCTCTTCGGCGGCGATCGGACTGCGTCCGAAGCCGAAGCGCTCGACGAACTCTTCCCGGCTGTTCGGTCTAGGTAGCCGCGAAGACGCACCATTGTATCGGTATTGGTTGTTTCCTTTAGAGGTCTCTTGCTATGATGGTCCAGCTGCGGCTGTGTTAGGTTGACCTCCTTTGTCGCTCGATACAAGCGCGTTGTATGTTTGTCAAAACTCTTCTACTTAATACAATGATACGCAAAGCTTTTGCGTATTCGAGAGCAGAATGAGAAAGATGACGGTGCTGCTGTTAATGGTAACACAGATTGGAATGAGCTGACTTCTCACTCCATCTTGGTAACCTTCCGTCTTAATTTGTGACATCCCATCTCATTTTTGTTTGCACATTTTCTTTTTTTGTTTTGGGCAGTCATGTAATGGTAACGAATCTGTTGCAGCATGAGCAAGAAGATTATGCTGATGGTAATGGCATCCGAGATGGGGGTATCCTGGTTCCTCTAGTCAGTCTGGTAACTTTCTGCATTAAGCAATTGTAGCGTTTCATCGCTTGTTAATTTACTAATGTGCTTTTATTATTTTCATGATCCTGGAATGGATATGTGTTAAAGTGTATCAAGATGGAGAATCAATTCATCTCTGAGTGTGAGAGGCAGGGCAAAGCAGATCAAACTGCTGATCATATCATGCTGAGTGAAGAGATCCAGGGACGTGCACTTAGTCTCAAGGACATGGATGGTGAATTCCCTGTCGCTGCTGCAGCCTTAATGGTACCCTTTTTTTCCCACTGAGGAAATAAAATAAAAAACTGGTCTATTCATGTTATTAGATGTTCGTGAACTGACTTTCTCACCTCTTGCAACATTATGGTTCAAGTTTATCACTAAGAAGGCCGAGTTAATGTGTGAGTGGATGAGGCATGGGGCTTATAATCCTGATTCTAAGGTCACTAAGGTTCGCCGGTATGCTCTAGACCTTATGATGTATAGAGGCTCTGATTCTGACCGCGCAGCTGCCGTTTTGGTGGTATGTGCCATTCTCCATGAAACAAGCTCTGGCCTACTTATTTTGTGTTTATATCCTGCGATGTGTATGGATTCTATTAACCAACTACAAATTGATTGTTTTAAGGGTATCTCAAAGGACACTAAGATGATCTGCGAGTGCTTGAGGCAAGGCACACAAGTAGAAACCTTACGGTGGTGGTCCAAGGCAATCATGGAGAATGGTTGGGATATCTTGTGGCTGCTACATGATGAATGTATTTCTTCTGGCAATGGGAATGGCACTGCTACTACCAAAGCAGGAAACGCTACACAGTATGATCAGTTTTATCTTATTTCTCAAATATTTGCAGGAGTTCTATTATATATGCAAAACTAACATTCTGTACGGATTTTCAATTCTGAGGGCCTGGGAGGCTTTGTAATACGTCATTGTGCTCTTCTATTGACAGGATGAACTATAAGAAGCCAGATGGCGACAAAAATTCCAAGGATATAGGAAACTTGGTTATTGAGAAATATTCTGAGATTCACTCCGATAGCCTGATTGATATGAGGGAACTTGCTGTAGAGTGGGCGAATAGTGTTCAAGCTTATCTGAAGATGGATTCGGTGTTGCTACCCCGGGTGGGATCTTTGATCACCTAGGTATGCTGTTAGTTGTTCCGGAATTCAATCTTAGCAACTTGTCACTTGATTGCTTTGTTGTGTTTTGTTACCTGTTTGCTTGCTGGTTGTGGTTGGTTTGCTTCAAGACTGAGAGATTGATTTGTTGATATTGTGGCTTTAACGTAGTAGTTGTTGCTGCTATATTTGTTGGTTTCTCTAGACATGTGTGGCTGCCATTTATATTCCTTTTCACCCTCATCTTTGTATGTGTGATTGTGTGGTCAAGATCTTCTGGAGGATTTGTTCGTCTTGTTTAGTGTAGTGATTGTTGCTGCTATATTTGTAGTATTCTCTTGACATATGGTTTTCACATATTCCTTTCCACCCTGATCTTTGTATGTGCGCTCAAGATCTTCTCGAGAAAGGATGGGGAAGGAATAGGCTTGTGCCGTATATTGGATGCCATGACTGGTCCAGCTACAAGAATTATATCAAGCAATATTACTGCCGCAACCATACTAAACTTGTTGCCCAGGCATGCCCGAATGAGAAAGTTGCCAGTGCTGCTGGTATTGGCTACATAGATGGGAATGGGCTGACTGCTCCCTGCTTGGTAACTTTCTACCTTAGTTTATAGAGCTCCATTTCTGTTGATAAAGTTCCTTCAATGCCACTGAATATTATAGAAGTACCATATAGTGCCGAAAAAATTTGGCCACCCCTTGACTGCCACCGATTTAAATTTTCTTTAACCTGGCTGCCACTCCGGTCCATTTGACCTTAACTAAGGCGAAAAGAAAAACCAAATTGCCCTTCCCTTTCTTCCTCCTTTGGCTTTCACGTCCTAATCGAATCCCAAAATTCTTTCACCAGCCAATCTGAATCAGGATACTC
Source organism: Miscanthus lutarioriparius (assembly GCA_904845875.1). Lineage (NCBI taxonomy): Eukaryota > Viridiplantae > Streptophyta > Magnoliopsida > Poales > Poaceae > Miscanthus > Miscanthus lutarioriparius. The sequence continues at coordinate 41,462 of CAJGYO010000110.1, forward strand.
TCGACAAGGATTCTAAGCTAATGCAGCACAACCTCGAGGCCTCCCCCCCATTATGCCCGTAGATCATCCCACATGGCTGCATGGGCAGTTTGGTCGTGAAGCACTACCTGGACCTGCTGGAGCTTGATGACCATGGCGGCCATTGAGTCGTTGACCTCTGAACTGTCAACGAGGATGCAGATCTGGAGGAATGTGCAGCTAGTTGACCAGAAGGCCTGGGGTCCGTGGAGCTGCTGCACGCACACGCTAGCACCGTCGTGGAGTTTGTCAAAACCGGCAAAACCAATGATTCTCAAGTTATTTGATGAACAGCTTGCTTGTATGTTAACCGGTGGACATTGAAGGCGACAGGTCTTCCTGACATTGGTACATCCATCAATTTGCTAAGCTTTTCATCCACAAGCAGTAGTGTGCTGCCGTAGTCCATGGTGTCCCAGGTAGTGGAACCTTCCTGCAGAGGAGAAACTTAGAAGAGGTGTGATAAGAGGTTGACATGTGGACCAAAGGGTAGGAATGGCATTTGGTAGAAAAACTGACAAGGTTTTTTGGGATGTATGGTCTTACTGTCCTCTAAAAGTTAGTGGCAAAATTAGTGGAAAGAAAAACTAAACCAGTGGCAGTCAAGGGATGGCCAAAATTTTGATGACACATAGTATAGGGGGGTTGCTATAATATACAGTGGCACTGAAGGAACTTTCTCTTGTTTTGTTTGCTCATTCTCTTATTTGTTTTGGACATTCACAGAATGGAAACAGATATGTTACTCATTGGAGGAAAGAGCAAGAAGCTTGTACTACTGGTAATGGTGCTGGAGTTGGGACTGGCTTGGCTCCTCTTGTGAGGATGGTAACCTCCTGCCTTGTATTATAGCATTCTATTGCTTCTTAATTTGCTAACTTCTGTTATCATGATGGTGATGGTTTCAAGTGTGTCAACATGGAGAAGAAATTTATCTGTCCCAACGGCAAGGTGTAGGAGGTGATGCTTCTGGTCATATCATTCTGAGTGGAGAGATCCAGGAGTGTGCACTTAGTCTCATGAACTTGGAGGGTGAATTCCCTGTTGCTGCTGCGGCCTTGATGGTATGTTGTTCCCTTGGCACATGACCAGAAATTGGTCTACTTAACTTGCAATTCATCTTATTTGATGTCTGTATTAATTTGCACCTGTTGTCAATTTGTGTTTCAAGTGTATCATGAAAAGTGCTGAGTTGATGTGCGAGTTGTCGAGGCTTGGTACCGTTAATCCCGAGTCCATGGCCACTGATGTCCGCCAGCATGCTTTGAATCTTATGATGTACAGAGGCTCTGAATATGCTTGTGCTGCTGGTGTCATGGTGGTACGTGCCAGTCTCCACCAAAACAAAGCTCTCTCTTACTAGTTTGTGTTTATTCTTTGATGTGAATGGATGCCCTGGATTAATTGCAAAACTGTTGCTTTAAAGGGTATTGCAAAGGAGACGAAAATGATCTGCAAGTGTTTGAGGCAAGGTGAAAGCATAACCAGAGTGCACTGGTCCAAGACAATCATGGAAAATGGTTGGGATGTCTTGGAGATGCTACATGATGAATTTCTTTGTGCTGGCAATGGGGATGGCACTGCTGCTACTGAAGCAGGAAACTCTCCACGGTATGATCAACGTCTTCTGCTCATATACCGTAGGACTTACTTTGTGTATGCAAAATTTACATTCTCTATGGATTTTCTGCGCTGAGCCTAAAAGGGATAATAGCGTCATTTTGTTGTACGGTTTTGAGGATTAATACTGTTGGGGAACTAAATCATAAGAAACCTAACGATGAGAAAAATTCTGAGGAGCGACAATGTAAAGTTTATGGGAAGAATGAACTAGAGGATAGAAGCGGTCAGTGACTCAAATTGTGGACCAAGACGAACAAATGCGGAAGGTAGATATGTATTTCTTATCTTCTTAACTTAGTGGCAGAGGTCTTGTCCTTTCGTTCAATAAAAAATTGGACCACACCAATATTCAAGGTGGTTATTAGAAGAACACACTTATCGCTCTCAGAATCGTAGAAGCCCATGCCACCTACACACTTATATATTTTTATCATTTTTCATGTAAATCAATGATTTTCGCCACCCTCCAAGAATTAGAATCCGACCAACTAACAAAACGATTTGGAAAAGTGATTCTAATTCACCACACTAGAAGAAATGTTTCTAAGAAAAAACTGAATCCGAAACGTTTCAAAGAGAAGTTGGATCTCTACCAAACGCACCTTAAGTATATATAGTTCTTATTACGCATCTAAACATAGATTATGTCTACATACAAACTAAAAATTTTATGAATCTGGAAATTCAAAACGAAACCGAGGCAGCGGTAAACAATCTCTGGTGGTTCACGTGGCCATAAACGAACGTTCGGAGAAAACGACTGTCTGGGCTGCAAAACACAGAGATGTCTGTTTCAGCACCACTTTATCATGCAGGCAGGCACTGAAAAACAAATATCCGACCATTCACGTGCCCACAAATAATCTACAGACTGCGACAGGGATCACCATGCATTCATGCTTCGTGCTAATCGATTGCCTACCTCCGCTCTTTAACAAAACACCACATGATGGCCAACTATCCTTGTGATGATGATGATTTGTCAACCGGTAATGCATTGGTCCATGCGTCCGATCGTCCAGACGTTCGCGTTCGCGGGCCGCGGTACCAGCCCAACAACGTAACAGTCGTATACTCTTGTCCACTGGCCTCTACTTGTTGTCTCCATTCTCCAGAAGGCTCTCCACCGCAACGGCGCAAATCGTGCTCCACCGCGACCGTGCTTCGCAGCGCCTCAACCGTGGGGTTCCTCCACGGGCTGCTGGCCTCGTCAACGCCTCCTGGAGTCTGTAATCCTCCCGTTGGCGGTGCCCCGAGGCTAGCCACCGCCCCATCATGCCCCCTGGCCGATCCGCAGTTGCCCCCTGCCCGCTCCGCTCCAAGGCTGCGGTGTCCCCTGGCCGGTCTGCCGATGACACGAAGCTCCATCGTCGAACTCAAAGAAATGGAGGGCGGCTTCGCTTCGGCCACCGCCCCATTGCGTCCCCCTGGCTAGTCGCAGCTACCCCCTGCCCGGTTCGATCCAAGGCTGTGGTGTCCCTTGGTCGGTCTGCTAACGACGCGAAGCCCCATCGCCGGGCTCAAAGAAACAGAGGGCAGCTCTGCTCTGACCGCCGCGCTTGATAGCTATTGCGCCCCCTGGCCAGTCGCTCTACGCCACCGACGAGCTCTACACCGATGAACTTCACACGCCGACGAGCCTCCATTTCTCCCAAGCAGCAAAGAGATGTTGCGCTGAAAGCGCATGTTGCAAGTGTACATTTCAAATGTTTCAGAGATATGTTGCAAGTGTTTCATACGGATGTTGCAAAAATAGATTGGGATGTTGCATATGTTGCAATGGTTTGTACACGTATGTTGCAAGCGTTTGTTCCTAATGTTTCATCTATTTTTTTCATACGTATGTTGCAAGTGTGTTTATCTGGATGTTGCATATGTTTCACACATATGTTGCAAGTGTTTTATCTGGACGTTGCGTATGTTTTGTAATGGTTTTTAAGTGTTTTTCAGGTGTTTTTTTAAGTGTTTCAGACGCATGTTTCAAGTATTTCAACCCCGGTATGGTGTCGAGCTGAATGGTTTGCAGCATCAGCAGGTCGCTGCAGGAGGAAGGGACAGGAGGGAGAGGTGCCAATGCTAATATGCTATGCATTCGTCTGGTTGCGTCTTATTTTTTTGTTGTCAAAACAAGTTTATAAAACATGTTTAAACATCAATAGAATGCTTTTAGAATTTTCTATTTTTTCTAGATATTTTTCCTATTTTTTAGAGATAAATCTAATTTGTAGAAACTTCTAGAGATATTTTTATTTTCATGAGATGTAAATATTTTATTTGGATTCGTTGTATCCGAATTTATCACCGGTAATTTTTTTTTGGATTTTAGAAGCTTAAAAACATTTTCCGTGGTTTAATAACCTTATGAAGTATTTACCGGATGTTTTTAAGTAAAAAAGGATAAAACCGCCTTAAAATCACTTTAAAACGTATTGGGAAGTGATTTAAAGAGTTTTGAAAAAAAATAGAAGGTAACATATCCAGTTTTAAGGTTTGAAAAGAAAAATCAAATTACATGGCAATTTAAGGAGCTAAAACTAAAATGGACCGTTGCCTCCATCGGCTGGTACGGAAAAACACTGATCATACTAAAACACTGTTCGTACTGATTTGTTAGGAGAAAAAGGCACTGTTTTAGTTAGAAAACAAGCCGAACAAGCATGCTTACCTCGTCTGAATGGGCCAGGGCAGTCCAAATAGGCCTTTGAGCCCCCAAAAGAATTGAAGGCCTAAAACGGAAGAAAGGCCCATCTGGCGTCTCCCTGGCCGAGGCGAGCGTCGAACCCCGCCCGCACCTGGCTGGCCAGGAGAGACGGCGCCGCCCTCCAGTGCCCCTGCGGTGCACTCCTCCGGCGCCTCAGCGTCCCCACCATCTAGCGCCGTCAGCGATCGCCCTTCCCCGTGAGTCGAAAGGCCCATCTCGCGTCTCCCTGGCCGAGGCGAGCGTCGAACCCCGCCCGCACCTGGGCCGCCCAGGAGCGACGGCGCCGCCCTCCAGCGCCCCTGCCGTGCACTCCTCCGGCGCCTCCGCGTCCCCGCCCTCTAGCGCCGTCAGCAGTCGCCTGTCCCCGTGAGTTCGTTGTTTTGAGATTCAATTTACAGTTGTTTCGCTCGACGAGTTGCCTTGATTCCTCAACCCGTAGTTTAGTCTGAATAATTCACTTGGGCGAGTAATCTTCCCACAGCAGCGCCTCCCATCGCCCTCCTCCCCGCCCCAGGCCGTGGAATAGCGCCCGTCCGGCGCCGCCATCCGCCTGGAGAAGCCCGCTGGCCGCTCGGAGCCGCCGACCGCCGGCCTGTGACCCCTGAGGGTAGTTCCTGCTTATCCACCCTCTCCTTTAAGAACATGCGTGAGATTAGCCCCTGTTCTCCGATTTGCTCTGTCTAGGCCATTTGCAACCGATGATCTCCTGGTATGCTTGCTTGTTACAGAGCATTAGCTATCTTGTGCCTATGCTTGCATTTGTCCTGAAAGATTGTTCCGTTCATAGTATACTTGGTGTGCCAGGTGCATGCACTGGCCTTAATATTTTTTTTGTTAATACAGACTTATTGAACTAACATGTATGGAATTTCAGCAAGGCATACTAATATAGAAATGGCTAGTATTTAAGCAGTTGTTGTATGCAAATTACATATGTATGTACCAATTTCGAACTGCAATTTATCCTTTGGTCTATCTCTTGCTATTTTAGAGTCGAAGTATGTGTTCATGTCAATTAGTTGATTTGTGCAACCTTTTTATCCATATATTCATGGAAATAGGTGGCATATTTTATGTACATGAAAAACTCCGAGCCTAGAGTAGTGTGGGATGCAGTGTCACATAGAATTTTTATAGATATTTGCTTGGAAGAATTGACTGCTCATAATATTCAATGGAAATGTGACTTGAATATGAAGAGGACATGGGAACAGAATAGTGGTGTTTTCTTGATTAAAATGTAGCTCTACCAAGTATTGGATATATCATGTGTTTCCATATGACTTTGGTTTTGTTATCATGTGTGACCAAATTTCTATTTAAGAAACTAAAAAAATATTATTGCTATTGCCTTTTGCTTTGATGTGGTAAACAGATGAACTATCGTCAGCCTCAGGGGCGGGCATACAAGTCATTCTGCACTCAGGACAAACAATCAACTTGAAATAATCAAGATTGCCAAACACCCAGGGTCTCCAGCCATCAGCTTTTGCAGGCAGCAGCTTTCAGAAAATTCAGTTTGTCAGTTCAACGAGTCTCAGAATAGCCAAAACAAACAGGGCCAAGGTACGCCGCCCTTTCCCTTCCCTTCCCTTCCTGGTGTACTGAACCGAGCATCCCCAAGCTATATGCATTTGAATCTGTCCCAATCACCAGTATTTACATGTATGTATCCTACACACTAACTTTGATTTTTTGGCATTAATTATCGAGTGTACACCACTGTCCTTACTGCGCAGTGTGTTTGCAGAAATGCCCCTGTGGCAGCTGCTTCTCCATGCACGGCAGCGGTGCTTGCCTCGGACGCCTCAACTCTCCGGACTCCTCTTTCTTTGCCGCGAACTCTCCATCCTCCCTTCCAAAGCCTTGGCTGCACCACCGCAGCGCCCGTCTCCATATGTTCAAGTCCGGCTGCCCCAAAGCTCACCTCAGTCCAGTTCTGACCTTCTTGGGTCCGGCTTCCACATTGATGTGGTTGACTCCGACCTCTGGACCCCGTCCTTTGGCTTCTCTTCAGAGGCCACAAGGGGCAATGAGTACCTGGATGACCTCCACCAGAATGACGACAGTGAAGTGCAAGACTTTAATGATGAGATCGATGACATGCGGCACCGCAAGAAGTTGTTCTACAAGCTGGACCGACAATCCAAGGAATACGAGGAGAACAGCCTGCCCTTGCGCCGAAGCAAGAATAGGGACAAAAGCAATGCCAAGAACCCAAAGGAATGCAAGGTGGAGCCTGCCAAGTCTGTTTCTTCCAATGCTCCAAAGCCAACAAAGCGTGCAATTAGAGATGATGACATGGTTGAGGTGAAGCGGGAACGGATGCCAACATTCAACCAGATGACTGATCCTTACCACCACCCTTTCTGCCTCGATATACATGTTACAAAGGGGTCAGTGCGTGCTTGCTTTGTGCACCGAGTGACGAGCAGGGTGGTTGCGGTTGCACACTCTATATCAAAGGATATGAAGTTTGATCTTGGTTCAAAGAAGGGTAAGGGTATGAAGGCATGTGCGGCAGTTGGTGCATTGCTTGCAAAGCGTGCGTTAGAGGATGATATTCACAATGCACTGTATACACCAAGGAAAGGGGATAGGATTGAAGGAAAAATTAAGGTTGTGTTGCATGCAATTATTGAGAATGGAGTTGATGTGAAGGTGAAACTGAAGCAAAGAAAGCCGATAAAGGTATTCCATAGTATGTACTGTTGCATTTATTTTATGATGCTGAGCTTCAGACTTTAAGAATTTGTTATGAGTTTATAATCATTTTCCTTCAGGCACTACATATCAAGTATGGCATATTCAGTACTTCTACTTCATCAAAGTATTAACTGATTGATGCTCAAATGCATTAACTCATACACAGCTGATATTCAGGCGAGCTCAGAACTAAATCTTGAAAATGCAAAAGTGTCAATAAGTAGTTACTTAGTGAAAACCTAAATACAAGTTCTTTTGGAATCACATTGAAACAGGTGTTTTTGTATGTGTACATATATAGCTTATTGGTCTGTGCATGTGCATCCCTTTTCTGACTTCCTTTAAGAAAAAAAATTCAGCTTGATAAAGTAATAGAAGGACAAAGGTTAGGTGTGTACAATCTTTTCTGAGACTAGTAACAATGCATTAATCAAAATTTATCGTCAAAACATTCAAAGAAAGTTGAACTTTCAAAATTCTGAAAAGAAGTAAAGATGAACAAAACTGGTTTTCTATGTTCCACTCAATCATGAAATTATGAGCATACATTTGTGGCTTTCAAAATCTTTGACCTCCTTGGCCTGTGTTTATTGCTGCAAAACTTCCATTAGAGAGGTTTTCAGCATCTACATAACTCTTGTGCACCTGTGGAGAAGTCCTGAAGCGTTTGTGGTCAGTCCTTTTTGCTGCAGAACCAAAGATATTCACTTCACTTGTGCTATAAACTTACTTGCTGGCAATGATGGCTGTCATTTGGTTGAATGCTTACTATAGAAAATACTCCACCATATAGAGATAGAGAAGCAAAATGTTCGGTGGAAGAAGTTTTCTTTATCCAACATTGTACTGCTGAAATCATTGGTTTTCGGTACATTACCCTGCTCAACGTGCTCACTAGTTACAGCTTTAATGAGACAAAAAATTCAATCTGCCCTCTGCAATTCGAGTCCCGACTATCAGAGTTGTAATTTCTGTATGGCATCGCCGCCTTCAAGAACTAACAATGCTTGGCCTCACTATTTCTTTTACCTTCATTTGCAGAATACATTGGCGTGCAGCACTGCAGCATGATATGTCCCCTGGCAGGTCAACTATTGTTCAGCACAATTCCTGAGTAGCATTGAGCCCGATGCTTCAGAACCCGTCTAATTTCGTCTGCAAAACTGATAGAGAAGGGGCACAAGCAGCTGAAGGAGAATTTTTTTTTCTTTAATTTTAACATTTTTTCGAAACTAATTTTAAATCTAACACTCTCGGTTTTCTTTTAAAACTAACACTTTTGGCCGCGCCTATTGCCCTGGCGCGGCCAAATGCCTGTGCCGCGGCATGTATGGTGGCGCGGCAGAGGTCTGACGTGGCGGCGACCAGAAGCGCTGACAGCTGACGTGGTAAGGCTCTGCCGCGCCACCGATCTTGGCGCTAAAGTGCCGCGCCTTGATCCGTGGCGCGGCAGAGCCGGGTATAACCTCTGCCGCGGCCCGCGTGCCCGAGCAGTCACCGTTCCCCGAGCAGCGCAGCAAGGCAGCCTGGCTGCCGCGCCCGCCTTCGCCCGCGCATGCCTTCGCCCGCGCATGCCCGCTGCCGTGCACGCCGTCCGCCGCGTCCGCCCACGCTAGCCAGGCAGCTAGGCCGCCGGCCGCCTGGTGCGGCCGCTGCGCCCGCACGCCGGCGTGCCTCCCCCTCCGGCTAGAACCTCCGGTCACGCACGGCGGCTGCCCGCCTAGGCCTGAGCCCGCGCCTCCCGGCCTGGTCCTACGCGCTGCAGCGAGGTACTCCACTAATATAGTTAGCACAATTAATAAAGTTAGTAAAATTATTAAAGTATAGTTAGTAAAGTTAGTTAGTTTAGTTAATATACGTAATATAATAAGTTAGTATAGGTAGTAAAGTTAGGTAGTTTATTTAGTACAGTTATTGACTCTAGTTGTATATTGGATTTAGTGTAATTAGTTGTTGTAATTAGTCTTGTATAGATGTTAATATTTGATTAGTTAGTATAGTTATAGTTAGAAAATGTATTAATGTTAATATGGACATTACGTACGATGATTTCGACGACTTAATAAAGTTTCTTAAAATATTTTTGCAGATGAATTGTTGTGTTAGAGTTTTGTACGGAGGAAGTGTTAGGAGAGAGATGGTATGTTTGAGGATATGAAAGAAGAATTGAAATGGTTTGATGAACCTCCTAGCTTCAACGACCTTTGTGTTTGTTTGAATATAAAGTTTGACGGTGATTTCACATTGAAGGGGAGGTTTGATACTGGGAAGACTAGGGCACACTATGTCCTTATGCCCTTGCGCGACCCTGCTCACTGGTCCCGCTACACTAGGGTTCTCCAAGGTTCCAATGTGCCCATGGCTGAGGTGGTGGTGGAGAATGGGTACATGATGCATGGTGTTCAGGACGGCTCGTCCATTGATGGCTTTGGAGGCAATGAAAAAGAATTAGGGGTCGAAGGGGAAGCAACTTAGGATAACATGGATTTGGACGGTTAGTTGACGCAGAAGCAGTTTTATTCAACTGCAGTAGGCTGTATAAGCAATGACTTCGATGTGAATGAGTTCGAACGGGAAGAGAAGGAGCAGGAGGAGGACAAAATCGGTGATGTAGTTAGTAGTGATTCAGACGATTCTGATGATGACCAAGGAGATACAGATGATATGGCAACAATGGCTAATGCCATGCCAGTATCGGTTCATACTATGCCATTACTAGTACCAACTGAAGTTTTGTAAGGTGTCCATGCTCAGGGTAGACTAGTCATAGATTTGGCTACAGATGATACCCCCTATGATTCATGGGCCAGAATTAGCGAAGCGCAGCAGTATGTTCCACCACCACCTTACACAGCGACTGAGCTTGAGCAACTAAGGTCCAAGAACGTACCTTTCAAGGGTGTTCCGAACTATAGGGATGTCAGCATGATGGATATGACAGTTTGTGATACCGGTCTCCAGCTGTGTAGGAATTCATTGTATAACCATGAGAAAGAAACCCTTAGGAAGGGGATGATATTCAACACAATGTCAGAGATGAAACTCTTCCTTCAGGACTATGCTCTGTACCACCATAGACCGTACACCGTCACTCATTCAGAACAGGAGTTGAGGTACCACTTGATATGCAAAAACGGTTGTCTGTGGAGGTTAAATATACGAAGGAGACAGAGTGATGGCAAGTGGAGGATAACTAAAGTTGTTGAACCCCACACTTGCCTAGACAATAGGGGGAAGGAAAATCATCAGCAGCTCACTGCACGTTACCTTGCCCGTCGTATATTGGGGCTCGTTGATGACAATAATGACATCTCGGTATCTTCTTTACAATAGTACATATCTGGATTCGTTGGGTACGATGTGACGTACGGAAAGGCTTGGCGTGCTAAGCAAATTGCTCTGGCGATTCGATGGGGTACTTGGGAGGAAGCGTACAACAGGGTGCCTCGCATCTTATGTGCAATGCATTATTACAACCCTGGCTTGAAATGGTTTGTGGACACCGGAGGGATGTTTTTTCGGGACCCATTGAGGCATGTCCTCTATCGTGTGTTCTGGTCGTTTGCGCAAACGGAACATGCATTCCAGTTTTATCGGCCAGTCGTACTTGTTGATGGCACTTTCCTAATAGGAAAGTACAGGGGCACCTTGATGATGGCTGCTGCTATTGATCCTGAGGATCAGATAGTACCCATGGCATTTACTTTGGCAAAGGGAGAGAACAATGAATCGTGGTCATGGTTCATGCGGCTTCTACGTGTGCAAGTGCTTGGCCCAACTCGCACTATATGTTTGATCTTCGACCGTTACGCAGGGCTTCTTAATGCTGCAGCTGAGCATATAGATGGTGCATGAGACACCTTGGCGCTAATTTCTGGCGGCGTCAGCGGAAGCAGGAGGTATGTGACAAGGTAAAGGCTCTATGTTGTGTACGTATAGAGCACCAGTTCAAGGAGACAAAGAGAGAACTAGACAAGATGGTAAATGCAGCGGGAAAGGCCTGGTTAGAGGCGCAGATGGAACAGAAGGCTCAATGGACGTTAGCATATGACGAGGGGGGGTTCAGGTATGGCATCATGACCACTAACTCCTCGGAGTCCTTCAACCGTGTATTCACCGGAGTTCGATCGTTGCCTGTGTCTGGAATTGTTGAGTTCTCCTTTCATAAGTGTAATGAATATTTTGTGAAGAGGTGGAAGCTTGTGCAGAGGAATATAGCTGAGCAGGGGCGTTTTGGAAAGGCCGGAGCTAAACATTTGAAGGAGGCCGAGGAATTGGCCAAGCAGCACACCGCCAAGCCGTATGGACCCCGCCGCCATATCTTTAGTGTACGGGGCAAGGGTGGCACAAGCTTGGGCGGCGAACGCTATGGTGGACGAAACTACCGAGTTGATCTTGAAAAGGTAGAGTGCAGTTGCAACGTCCCTCAGATCATGCATGCACCTTGCTCTCATATGATCACGGCCTACAGGGTTTGTGGGTACAACTATGAGGATCTGCCATATATGTCACCCTTGTATCTCCATTCGAACACCGTTAGTATTTGGGAGATGAGTTTCGAGCCATACCTTGACCCGACACAATGGCCACCTTATAATGGTTATGACTACGTGCCACATCCGGATCTAATGAAGGTAGAAAAGGGTAGGAGGAAGAAGCGTCTGAAGGGTGACATGGACGCCATGAGAGGGTACGACGAAGACATGTATGGCGGGGGATACTTCAACGAGACCCATGGCAGCAATCTTTGCTCCGTTTGCAAACAATCTGGCCACAAGGCTAGCCGGCATAGAAGACAGCAGGTGATTTCATATTGTGTTCGTATTGCATAACAAGTAGTTCAAATTTTGCAATGCTACATAATGTTAATCTGAAAATTGTTAATTTGAATACTCTAACCCTTTTATTTATCATTTTGTAACAGGATGGCTCCTCCCACGGCGCACCAGCTGATCCCCCTTCTTGATGTGGAGTACGACGACCCCTTCTTCTACCGGACGACGAGGTTCATTACGTCGTGGGACTTAGTTCATTACGTCGAACTTATGTCGAACGAATATTGTCGTTGAAAACTTGTAGACTCATAAACCAATGAAAATGTTGTATGGCAACTTGTCGTCCATTTATTTGCTTCATGTTCGTTTTGTACAACACTTGTAGTTTTGTACAGCACCGACAATAACTCAATTTTGAACGCATGATACAAACAGATGTGATCACTTAAGATCGATCATGGGTAATCCGAGTACATGATACATGGGTACAATACATCAGTAGTTCAAATAGAATATAAGACAACACAGTAGAATTTCTACTACATAGCTACATTGATCATTAATAAAGCATGGAACTAACAGACGTCGCAATCAAAAACCCTCAGTCAGAAACATACTGAGTAAGCAACTCGTCGTCCGAGTACCAATCCTCAACAACAACCCTGTTGCTGTGGCTAGGCTCACCTGCGTTGCTCTAACCTGCCTATTGCTTGTAGTAAGCGGTCTCCGCTTCATCTACGGCCGCTGCGTCCTGAGTGAAGAACGCGTCGTCATCCTCCTCTGCCTGTAAGCCCACCTCTGCTAGAGCGATGAGCTCGCTTAGTCTGCCAGTGTCATCCTCATCCTCCACTGCTTGCAAGCCCGCCTCTGCTAGAGCAACTAGCTCACTAAGTCTGCCAGTGTTGTCCTCATCCTCGTCCCCCTCATCAGACAACACAATTGGGAATTGAACGGTGCGACCAGCTTGCGATCTATGCTCATCTAACTTCTTCTCCTCATACCTTGCACGAGCCACCTCTGCGGCATGATCCTCGCTGCAACCAATCCCTTCATGTATAAAATGCAATCAGTTAGCAACGCGATTATATTACATTTAAAATCAGGCAACAAAAAAAGGCGTTCAAGCATTCACTGCCACATAATGCAGCAACATGCTCGTTCAAGGCCTGCATCTGTACTCTTGTCTCCTCCCTTGCCTCCTTCCTTGCCCTCTCCTCATCTAATGTCATCCGCCTCTCTAATCCCCATTTGTTAAGCCCAACATCGATCGGGTTACAAATATCACGCTGTCTAGCAAACTCACACATCTCTTCTTTGTGATGTTTAACGAATAGGTTGACGTAGTCAGGTCCATATCCCCTCTTCCTTGCAATTAGTTGCCTCTTCTTCAGTTCATCCAAGAACTTAGCTTGACCATCGTAACGTTCCCACCTGTATTTCCTAGTACTCTGTTCAAAAGAAATATTATATCATATATGTCTTAGCAAAAGAAATAAAATACGATTTCATGTTTACCACAAAAATAACGAACCTCTTCGTACTCAACCATATGGCCGCAATAATGGCCTATTCCAAGCTCCGAAGGGACTAGGCCATAGTTAGAATTAACACCACATTCGCACTTGACTGGTGGTGCTTTGTAAATTAACCTTTCTTTCTTCTTTTGTTTTGCTTTTGGAGGTTCTTCGGGCCATTTGTTCTTAGGACCATACAACCACTCCTTGAAACGATACTTCACCATTGAATACACCTAAGTAACGTGACATTAGTACATGACACATATAGCTCAACATTTCAACACATACACTTTGCACTTACTTCATGCTTGTTTGGACACACAAACTCTAACGTATTGTGAGGGTTTATCACGGCTCGATCTCCGCAATGGCACAGAGGAGGTTCCTCGAGTCGTCTAACTGTGGCTAAGTGCTTCTCCTTAGCCATCATTGGAGGGGGGTTAGGGGAGGTGGAACCCACCGCTCGAAGTGCTCTCATGGCTATCGTCCTCTCCACCAATCATCGAAAATGAGGTACCTGGTGTCAAACTTGTCTGCACCGTCGATCCACTGAAAAAAAATCACCTCTCATGGTCCTATACAACAAAAATTCAACAAAATATTAGTAATCTAGTAATACAAATGAAGAAGAAAAGGATAGTGGAAACAATTACTTACATTAAAACGACTGCACGTGTAGAAGCAACAAGCCGTTGTGTCCAGATGTCTTGATTGAAACACGTCGGTCGGACGACCATAGTCACAATTAGGGACAGGGAGTTCAGGAGGGACGGGGGCATCTTTGCTAGACTCGTTAGGGTACATTTCTCTAGGACGACCCCGTTTTCGCCATAACTGCTCCCGAAACATGTCTTCCATCTAATAAAACGGTTCAAATTAAACATCAATTAAAACAACGCAAATTAATGAAAAAGTAATCATTTGCAATGTAACTAAAATATTATAAACAACAATTATAGCAACAAAAATATACATGGCAAACATACTTCTAACTAAATAATTAACCTTAACATTGACAAAATCAAACTAATATCTTCACCATAGTTCCCAAACATAATTTTCCTACTAACCTTAACTCTCATTCATAATATCCTATCAACCATTCAAACGAAAACAAAATGTGCGTCATTACCTTGAACTAGGACGAGGAGGGAGGGAGGCGGCCGGCGAATGGAAGGGAATGGAGGGAGGCGGCAATGGAGGGTCGGCTGCCGCCGTTCGTGGCGTGGCGGCCAGCGTGCTTGGCGACGGGCGGGCGCGGGAGCGACGCCTAGGCGGCTTTGCTGCTCGGGCAGCGGGACTGGCTGCGGGGTTATACCTGGCTCTGCCGCGCCACGGATCAGAGCGCGGCACTGCCGCGCCAAGATAGGTGGCGCGGCAGAGCCTTGCCACGTCAGCGGTCAGCGCTTCTGGTCGCCGCCATGTCAGACCTCTGCCGCGCCACCATGCATGGCGCGGCACAGGCATTTGGCTGCACCAGGACAATAGACGTGGCCAAAAGTGTTAGTTTAAAAAAAACCCCGAGAGTGTTAGATTTAGAATTAGTTTCGAAAAAGTGTTAAAATTAAAAAAAAAATCCTGAAGGAAATGTGGCAATCCTCCCATGTGGTCCTAGCGTAATTGTTTCATGCGCTCGTGTATCTCACATTCTCACTCGTGGAGCCTACCACACACATAGTCACAGCTTTAGCTAATGTCTGTATTAGTAGCTTGGGTTTAGGCATGTGATGGCCATTTGTGCCCAGTCGGGAGTCCGTTGCTGCTGGTTCAAGTTCCAGACTTCCAGGATGTATTTTAGATCCCTGTATTTGATTTTCATAATGACGCAAGTGACAACACAGTCACCCACGGCTTGCATTTGTGCCAGAGCAATGCTTTGTACAGTCCTGGCTTATGTATTTGAGTATTTATGTATCGTTGTCCCCTGAAAAATATTGTGATCAACATCTGATCCTTTATGATAAGAGTGTATATGAAAACTAAGCCTGTATTGGGTTTGGAGATGTTCGGTATAGGATGGTTATGTTCTTGATTTATGGGATGATGAGATGGTCTCATCTGTGTTTGGTTGAGACTGATAGGTCTATCCCTGTTTTCCATTTGGTTGGGGGTGATTAAGCTAAACGTGATGGATGGAGTATTCACACGTCAGCCACTGTTAGCCGTAGGGCCCACTTATCCTTTCATTCATCTCTCTTCTTTGTCTCAATTCTTCCGGCGTCGCTCCACCAAGCTGCCGAAGGCCTTGGTCGACACGCCTCCCCACCATCTGCCCGTATGGCCTGAACGCGTTAGAGTGGCTTTGCCTCTGCCGCTCAGCTTGCCATTGCCTTGCCTCAGCGCCGCTCGACCTCCGTCGCTTGTGCTTGCCGCCTGACCTTTACCACCTCGACTCCGTCACGGCCACCTATTCTGCATCACCATTGCTTGGCGCCCACAAAGTGGACGGGGGCAAACGGCCCGTGACGACAATAATTGAGACGCCCCCGTCCATCCCTTCGTTCCCTCGAAATGTAGTGAACCCACATTTTGGAGGTATATTTCCCTAAGTGATGACTATGTCCTCTATTGTCTCCAAATCAAACGTTTGTGGAAGAGGAACCAAGCTAGCAATCCCACTTGGACCTTGCAACCAAAAAATATGCTAATAGTAGCAACAGTGTCAAATTTTGATCCTCCTGTATCATTTGTATATCTCTTTTGGCACGATGTGAGGTATTTGGTTTGGAGAATGAGGTAGTTCACCATCTTTTCACTCCTAGCTTGGAACATCTCAAACAATTTGGTAAGCTACTCCTAATCTTAAATTGTTGGCACAATGGAATAACATTCCTCCAACAACTTACTGTCCTAACTCCCAATCTATCCACGCTTGGAAAAACAGAGACATCAAAGATACATGGATAACTTGATTGAATCTCCGACCACTATTTCTAGATCTGAGCATGAAATGGAGTTTCCGATTGTAGGCCACTATTTTCAAATATGATAATATTGAGAAATAGAGTAGGCAATCGAGATCCCATTATGTAGGTTATGTCTGTGATCTAGGGTACCAGGAATGGCTGGCAACGAGATCCGAGAATACTGAGAAGTAGAACAAGAGACTTTGTTTTGTAGGTTTTGGCTGAGTTAAGATACCTGGGCAACGGGGGATGGCTGACAACATGATCTACTAAAAAGTAGAGCGTGAGATTTCCTTTTGTATGTTCTGGCTGTGAATTAGGGTACTAGGATGGACAGTCGGTCAGTCGACGCTCGAGAGGTTTGCTAGAATTAGATCTCTAGATATTATTTTCAAATATGAGAATACTGAGAGGTAAAACACACAATTGAGATTTCATTTTTGAGATTCTGGATGTGAGTTAGGTCCGGGGATGGTCGGGTATATTGTGGTTGGCAGCAAAACAATGAGAAAAAATCTTTAGATGGACCTGCTCTTTTGTTTTTAGAACAAGAAATTTATTGGAAACTAGTGGTGATGTGTTGTTTTTCCTTTTTAATATTTACATAAATAATGTTTGAAAACCAGATTTTTTGGGCTTTTGTTTTTGGTACCATTGGAAACGCTCTTAGCAGTGCTGTGCATGCTTTTCATATATCCCAAACCTTCTGCAGTTCTCCTTTTCTTTTATATACTGAGATTTGGATCTATTTGCCCATTAACAATTAGCTAGCTAATAGCTCAAACTGGTTATTAGCTATAATTAACCGGTTTGACCCAACTAGCGAGGTAACTGTTAGTTGGGTATTAGAGCATCACCGAGAGACTCTTCATATCCTTTCTAAATGTTAGGAATAGAAATTTTGGTGAAAAATTACCATCCAACAGCTTCTCTAAATGGTCATCCAAATATAGCCATCTTCTATTCCGGATTTTTCGCTGGCAAAAAATAGAAGACGAGAATGACCCTCTAGAGTGCGCATGAGATATAGAAAACCGTAGAAGAGTGAAAAGATATAGAAAACGATTTTTATGTAAATGGCTCTCCAAATAATGATTTAGAAAGTGAGATTTAGAGAGGCTTTTGGACATGCTCTTAGCATGTAAAGGAGTTTATTATTAGGAGGGTCTTTGCGGTTGTTACGTGCTAATTAATATGTGTGCTAATAGGTGGTTAGCAGCTATGAGTTAGTTTGACTATTAGAAGGTTGGTTTGGATCCATTAATAATATTGATTTTAGCTGTTAAATTAGCACAAGTGGATCTAAATAAACCTTTAATCCTCCGTGCTGCTTTCTAGATGAGCCAAACTAACCTCGCTTTATTATTAGCGGGCTTGCTAGCGCCCGGACGTCCGGACGCTCACGCCTGTGAACCGTTTCTCGCGCCGTTTCGCACACCCACGCGGGGCCCGCACTGCCCTGAACATCACCAGCATCGAGAAGAAGGGGAGGGGGCAGCGGACGCCCAGCCGGCACCTGGAGGAGGAGGAGACACCGAGGTGAGGCGACAGAAAGCAAGGAGGGAGATGCAACACCCGATCTACTTTTGAAACATTAAGATGCAATACTTGCAACATACGTCTGCAAGGCAGATGAAACACTTGAAGCATGAATCTGAAACACTTGCAAAAACCACACGGAGCATGCGTCGCGCCGAACGTCACCAGCATCAACAAGAAGGGGAGGGGCGGCAGATACCCATTAACCGGTGCCAGGATGAGGAGACACCGAGGCGACGCAGCAAGAAGCGAGAAGGGAGATGCAACACCCGATCTACTTTTGAAACATCTAGATGCAACTCTTGCAACATACGTCTGAAGGCAGATGAAACACTTGAAACATGCATCTGAAAAACACTTGCAAAAACACCCGAAAAACACTTAAAACCCATTGTAAAACATACGCAACATCCAGATAAAACACTTGCAACATATGTGTAAAACATATGCAACATTCAAATAAACACACTTACAACATACGTCTGGAAAACAGATGAAACATTGGGAACAGAAGCTTACAAAATATGTGTACATCCATTGCAACATATGCAACATTCCGATCTACTTTTGCAACATCTGCGTTAAACACTTACAACATATCTCTGAAACACTTGAAACATATGCTTGCAATATGCGGTTTCAGTGCAACATCTCTGTATTGCTTGGGATAATAGAGGCTCGTCGTGTATGGAGTTCACCGGTGTAGAGCCGGTCGCGCGAAGCTTGCCACTCCGTTGGAGAAGGTCACGGTAGGCTGGCCGTCGCGAGCTACGCGCAGGCAAGTTCCGCTCCAGCCACAGTGAGCTGGGTAGGTGGAGCACGAGATGTGCGCAGGCGGGCTCCGCTCAGGCGCTCAGGCTGCGGCGAGCTGCACACGGTCGAGCTCCGCCCTGACTGTGGCGAGCTGGGTAGCCTCTGCCCCAACCGAGACGAGCGCGGGTGACCGCGGCGAGCACAACGGGCGGAGGCCGCCCTAGCCAGCCGCCGTCGTGAGCTGCGCGGGTGGAGCGGTGCATGGCCGAGCTCTGTTGCGATTTTTTTAAGAAACTATAGTGACCGGCGGATAGGACGAGGTTATTCGGGCTGCCGGCCCACCAATCGAAGCCTCTGCCCGGTTCCAAGAATTACCGTAGTGTTAACTATACACCATATATAGCTGCATGCATAGGCGTGGCGAAGATCATCAACTAACCATACATAACAGGGTCCAGACGGACGCACGCAGGAACGACCACACGCATACAAACATATTCAACCAATAACCAAATCATTCAATAAACATAGGCGGAGCGCGTGCTATATAAGTCCAGTCGCGTGAGGAGGGCTAGCCGGCCCTCGATCTCCTGTCCTCTCGCGCTGCCGCCACCCTCTTAAGTCCAAGGGTGCTCCACTCCTCATCGGCCGTCGGGCGGCCCTAGTCAATGAATTTTTTGCATTTTGGTCCGTTTTGAAAACATTTTTTACAAAAAGACCCATGCTAAAACATTTCCTAAAAATAGACCATTTTTAGGCGTCTTAGAACATGATGCCAAGGTATGAGGGTCGGCGTCGACTGACACGACGCCGAGGTCTTGCCACGTCACGGACGACCCCGGTCGACGGCGACACGGTGGCGCATGGGGTCCGACACGTCGGCGTTGTGTCAGCCAACGCCAAAGGCCTAACCTTGGCGTTGTGGGACTACACGCCGAGCTATTGGCACCATCCGGCGCGTGGCCCAGGCGGCCCAGCAACGCTTCGTGGCCCAATATCTCGGCGCTGGGTCACTTAACGCTGAGCCACCGACCTCGGCGTGGCCCGACTCAACGCCGAGGTCTAGACTCTTGAAGCCGCGCCGAGGCCCCCTTCTTCTTCCTCCCTCCATTCTGAAACCGTCGGCCGGCTCTGCTCTTCGGCTCCCCCCACGCCCCCATAAAACCCTAACTCCCAAAAGCGACCCTAGGAGCCCCGATCTCGTCTCCCGAAGCTTCCTCGAGGTAATGGTCCCTCCCCTCCTCCAATCTATCCGCGTAGATGTGCTTGCATTGTCTCTAATCATGTGGAATCATGGGTGTATGGTGTTTTGGTATATGTGTATTTGCATTTGCAAAATGTATGGCTTAGGTTGATTGAGTGTATTGTTGTTTAACTATTTTATATGCTGAACATGTTAGGTTAGTTTGGTTTCTAGTTATTTTGGTTATTAGGGTTCTTTGTTTATTGTAGGTGTCATTAGGGTTAGTTATTTGTTGGTCATTAGGGTTAGTATGTATTTTACTTATTTGTTGGTCATTATATTTCAATTTTTTATGACTAGAACGTTTTGCCAAGGTACTCCTCTTTCCCCTCTTTCATTTCATTCATTTGTGCAATGTACGGTGGTTCAAATGATTGAATGACCCAAATGTATGGTTGTTGTTGTTGTTGTATATGTTCTGGTTTATAATCATTGAGTTAAATTTTGTGTTTGTTGGGATTCAAATTTGCTTCGAGTTTGTAATGAAAAGCTTATTTGGGAGGTATGGTGATTTAGTGTTAGTAGCTTTACATTCGTTGCAAGGTACTTTGGATTGATTTTTTTCTATGTAATGTTAGGATGCCAAGGCGTGGTAAAGCTCGTATTCCAAGGTAATCCCAATGTTTATTCATTATTTGTGCAACAAATAGAGAACCCTAGGTTTAGGTTTGGTTCTCCGTTAATATGACTAAATTCTTTCAATTGTAGCTATGGTCGCCAGAGGGCAAATCCCTACGACCTAAAGCCTCTCCCTGAAGGTGTTCCTCGACCCATGTGCTTTTGTGGTGATCCTTGCAAGGTAGACATCTCTGAAGATGAGGAAACATATAGACAGAGGTACTGGATGTGTCCCAATTATGCATGGGAACCTACAAAGCAACAACGCCGTGCATCGATTGTGAGGAATTTTTATTGTGTGTTAATTAATTTTCTTGTGATATTATGTATTGCTTATTTATTTGTTTTGTAACAATTTGTTTTTCTTGCAGACCGTTCCACCACTGTGTGACTTTGAGTAGTGGATTGACACTGAGATCAAGGAGTCGGACAAGCAGCATCTAGAAGGCCTGAAGGAGTGGGATGCGGAGGTTAAGGAGAGGTTTGAGCAGAGACGCAGATAGGAGGCTATAGAAAAGGAGCATAAGGAAGAGGAGGAAAGGAGGTGTGTTGCTGCGTACTGGGCGGAGAGGGAGAAGAAGCTTGAGCGTGTGCGCCGAGCGAAGGCAGCGATGGAGAAGAATCCCGATGCCTAGAGGAAGGGAAAGTGGCCTCGTTGCACTCAGTAGGTATTTGGTTTATTCATGAGCGATGTCGTGTAGCCCTGGACTTTTTTTACTATGTTGTAATGCACTCTGCTTTTATTTCAGATGAACTTATTTTCTGGACTTTTTTTATTATGTTGTAATGCACTATGCTTTTATTTCAGATGGTCTTATGCCCTGTACTTCGTTAACTATCCTAGGACTGTAGTGCTACTGTTTGTATCACTAAAAAGGCTACTTGTGTTGTTGTAGTCACTGAAAGGGCTACAAGTACTGTTGCAGTCAATGAAAAGTCTATTTAAAAACTAACTGAAAAGCCTAGATTCATTTACTGTTGTATCCGTATACGTAATAAATTAATATCAGAGTGATGTACTGCATTTAGATAAAGTGACAAAACACAGGTGTAGCCTTTTTAGATGAAATGACCAGTCATGGTTGTAGGCTTTTCAGATGAAGCATCTAGCCTTTGTAGATTCAATAAATGAGTATGCACATAAGTTTTTTGTCAAGTAGCATTCATGGTGAACCTGCCTTCATCTCTATATATAGTGCTCCATGTCTTGCTCCACATCCACACATCTTGTTTTCTGGTTTAGTTTTAGCAAATGTCGAGCGGAGGTTCCTCGAGTGGAAAGGGTTTCGCTGGAGGGAGAGGAAAGGGGGTGAGGAAGGGACCTCCGATTGTGTGGGAGGGTTCTCTAGGTCCTGATTCTTTCGAAGAACCAATAGAGGAATTTCCTTTGGAGAGCAAGAATGACTTCACCCATGAGAGACCTCTTAGATCATACGACAAGCGCATTGAAGATTGGCCAAAATGCCGCCATGGTTTGGATTGCGTTGTGCAGATGTACAACGACTGTGACGGTGGAGGCCGTCGTTTCTTCAGATGCCCACGAGGATTTGTATTTCATTTGAACTCTCTCATTTTTTTGATTTGCATTTGGTTTGTAGTAGTACTTATTGGTAGATGGGTTTTCAGGATTCAAGCTATCCAGATAACTGTGGCTTCACTAGATGGGTCGACCCTCCTCCTATCTATCCCCATCAACAGTACATCACATATCTACAGGGATGCATCTTTGACCTAGAGTACGGCCCTAGAAGTGGTAATAGGGACAAGTCAGACGACGACAACAGCAATGATGCAGAGGAGGCACTATGCAATAATCCGTACTGCCAGTGCCCGTACCATAAGAAGCACGGGCCTCCTTCTCCACCGCCACCGCCACCACCACCGCCTCCGTCATTTGGGGGATACTGTGGGGAAGGCGCAACTCAGTTCAATATGTGGGACCGTTATTAGGACCAACCTTTGTTAGTCAATTCGAATGTGGAATGCTTGTATGAGTTGTTCATGTACTATGGTTGATTCCGAAACTCAAAAAAAGATTTGACTCTCTCTAAGAATAGGGGATTGAAATCGAACATTACAAATGAGAATAAAATAAATAATAAAAGAGTACCGAAAAAGAATAAAAAAAAGAAAAGGAAAAAGAAATAGAAGAAAAAAAAGAAAAAAGAGAATGGCGTCGAGTCAGCCCACGCCGAGGTAAAAGAGAATGGCGTTGAGTCGGCCCACACCAACACTATGGGCGCTGAGTCGGCCCACGCCGAGTTTGAACACCAAGGCGTTGAGTCGGGCCATGTCGACGTTTGGGCCACGGACGTCGTCGATTCAGCCCACGGTCCTATCTCGGCGTCAAATGAATAAACGTCGTTTCTAAAGGGTCGGCGTCAATTTACGACGCGCCGAGCTTGGGCACCTCGTCGCTTCGAACCAGCCGATTCCAGTATGCGCCAGGGGTCGGCGTTAATTGACTAAACGCCGAGGTGCCTACCATCGGTGTGTCTTGATTTGACGCCGAGCTTTGAGTACACAAAAAAACAGAAATGAACATTTCAGTTCACAAGTGCACAAGTTGACAGAATTTCGCAGAATACAAAATTTCATAGAATACACATTCAACGCTGGAACATCGAAACATAGTGATATCAAACATAGTCCAAACATAGTGCATACCATAAGATACATAGAACATTACATAAGGTCGCACAAAAGAAGCATATGACAAGGTCTGGAGCTTTTAGTTCGTTCCTTCTCCAATGCTCCTTTTCACCTTGATCTCTCTTTTTCCTATAATAGTAAATTTTAACAACTTTCAGCGGCTATTGAGCTAAGTTAGGAACAAAAAATGAGATGTAACTTAACTAGCATATCAAAAGATGTTCGTTTAGATATTGAGCTAATTGGTGTATGCTAAAATTTGAGCCAAGTACCTTAACGTGGACGGCGAGCATAACGCTTTCCCCTCCCAAACGGATAGGTACCTGGAGTGTACCTGTCCATTGGTCTGAGCGTCCTCTGTGGACGTCCAGAACCGGAGGGGCCTTGAGTTCCTTGGGGTGCATCTTCAAGCTAGGACATGCCAGCCTCATCATACTCATGCTCATAGTACTCTCCCTGTCCTTCATCATCTTCATCATCATAAGGACCATGTCCTTGACCACCCTCTACACTAGTTGCTGCACCATGTGAAGAAGAAGTCCCGCCAACATGTGCACCATGTGAAGATGAAGTCCCTCCAACATGTGCAGTAGAAGGTCCAGCACCAAGCTATTGTGGGACTGCCACATCCGGGGCACGTCTACATCCAAGGCGTGCAGCTACCTTTCGAAGGCGATGCATGGCACGTTGCATTTTGAAAGCACTATTAGTAAGTGGGGTTGGTCGCAAAACTATATAAAGATGTAACATCACTTGAATGACAGGAGGATACCTGAATGTGCTGTCGTAACATGGAGGCCTCATCAGGATCGCCCACAGGAATCATCAATGCCCTTCCTTGCTCGGCCACTGTCCTCATTATCTCCGTGCTCTATGCAAAAAAACAAGAATTTAAGTCTCTATCATAGTAAAGACCTCAGAGATGGAAATAGTTGTGTCACTTACAGCTCTGGCTAATGCAGGGGCGATCTCAACTTGCCTGCCTTCTCGGGTAGCTAGGTCATATGGGTTGTTGCCCTCATCCTCGCTCGTAATGTCAGCAATGTCTTGCTCCGTCCAAGCGGGCCTCAATTGAAGCCTTGTTCGTTGACCAAGCCAAACAAGGTAATCATCGAATGCCTTGTCACGATGGACGGCGTGGATGCCCATGTTGTTCTGCTCCATCAACATCCACTCATCAATGTAGCGCTGGTGCTCCAGCTGCCAGTTGGTGATCTTCTTTTTTTTTGTCTACTAAACCTGTAAATTTTACACCACAGCGGCAATATGAAGGCCTACTCAATGATTCATTAATGTGAAACGAACAAAATATTGCATGTTACGTACTTGTGGAGCTACCAACCGGTGGAGAAATCCTCGGGCGGAGAAGGCTGCAGCTGTAACAGAACCAACCAATTATACGAAATTAAGTAAGAAAATCATCCGCCAGAGCAGACGATTGAGCAAACTTAAGCCCGTATAACCCGGTAGTCCGTGAAATCACGAAGATTTCAAACCAACTTCCATTCCAGTCAAGATCGTAATAAGTTTAGCGGTCACCATCACATATTACATAAAAGTTCGCAATCTCAGATACATCAGAGTTTAAACATAGTTATTACAAAACCAGTTCGAATAAAAGTAGCGGAAGCCATTTGTTCAAACCACACACACACTCACGCGGAGTTCAAATATAGTGCCAGCGAATGATCATCTCTAACAAAAGCATTAGGCGAGGCGTAAGGAATGACCATGCCCATGGTCCTAAGCATCACCATCGTGAGGATGAGGCGGTTGATCTGATGGCCGTAATACATCCGCCCATACGCAACAAGTGGGAATAAAACCACGAAAATGCGAGAAGGTACTCGGCTAGACTTACCCGACATAACCGAAAATAAATGACACCAAGGATTATGAAGGGCTTTATAGTAGGGTAGGTGACTCATTTGCAAAAGAAGCATTTTAGCATTTCAAGAACCCTTCTAAAAGCATTATTGTCAAGTTAATTATTATTAACTTTTGTCGACTAGATTTGCACCTATACTAGAGCAAACATGTGATTAAGCAGATAATGATAACCAATGATCATTAAACAACTTCCAAACTGTCATATTCATTATAACTATCCAAGTGTTCCATAAACATTTACTACGATGAAGTAACTCAAGTCAAGTGCTCACTATCCGGGAGGCGATGGCGATTCGAATCGATTCCTAACCGGTGGTGATTTATTCCTTACACAAACCTCACTCACCCGCTAAAGTGAGATATTGATCACCGAGTCAACTTTCCGGTATCTCGAGTTTGCGGGAACCACATGTACCCGAAGGCCGACCGATTGCACACTTTCTTATCATCTCGCCCCCGTGTCCTACCACACTGCTCGGCCCACGGTATCTGCGGGCAATCTACTCGGCCCGAAAAAATCTCCCGGCTTCAGCGGTCGGAAGGTACTTTATCCGCCGACTAAATGTAAGGCATCGTTCAACATGACTCGAGGCCCAACAACGGTCGGTCCTTAATCGACATAGAGCGGAAACACTACGGTCTAAAACTCGCAAGTCTCCGTCCGTCTCAACTTCATTTAACACTTAGTTATACCATGACTTCATAGTCATCCAAGCAGATCCAGGTAACCACCTATAGCTCGCAGGTGACAGGAAATCACCCGACTTCTACCGGTCTAATCCAGCTAAGCATTGACTCGACTACGGATACCAGGGTAACAAGGATATAGTATAACAAAGGTAAACAAGGTATAATGCAGCAACGGTTGCAAACAACTCCTAAACGTAATGCATCAATTAAAGTAAAGCATTTAATTAAATCATTACGAACCGGGAGAAAAATGCTCCGGGGCTTGCCTCTCTCGAAGGAGCTCGGACGGTGATCAGGGCACTCCGGAAGTTCCTCAACGTCCTCCTCGTTGGCTTCTGGCACTTCCTGCGGCTGCACCTCGAACTGCTCCTCGGGCTCCTCGGGTATGACGACTGGGTTCTCGGTTTGCGATCCTGTATGATGCAATGCGTGTAAGTGCTTATGCAATCGGTGCATCGGATGAGATGAATACAATGGATATGTTTGAATGCAAGGTAGTCAACATCATCCAAGAAAATATACTACAAGCACATGTCATCTACTGCATTCTCTTCTACTACTAATATGTTAAGTCAACACATCTTATTAAATGCTTCAAAGATACACCAAAGTTAACATTATTAACTAACTTGCATTAAAGAGGATTATTTTATTTCATTTTAAACTAGGGCTACAACAGCAACCTATATTTCTGGTGCTTATAAAAATCTAAGAAAATTACAGTAGCATAGTACTACACTAAGTAGACTACCATAAAATTTTCATGGCGTTTGGATAAGTAAAATAGTCTACACAAAAATGACAAGCTATGGCATGATCATGAACATGAAAATACTTTGTACTGTGAAAAGTGTCAAACAACAGAATTAGCATTTTTCCTATATTCTTCATAGCATACAATGACTGTACAAAATTTATCACATGCATGTTTTATACAAAGTTTGCTCTCTAGCTAAAATAACAAAAATCAGCCATTAAAGGTACTTGAACTACACCTCAAAATTTTCCCACAGCTCATGCATGAAACATATTTTTCCTAGGAAGCACATTACATAAGAAGATTAACAAACTTGGAATCATATTTTTCTGAAGCCTATAGATTTTTCTACATATTTTTCAAGTTATCAGCAATATACATGATTAAATAAAGTTCTACAGAAAAGTATCTCAAAAATGACATGCAATAATTTTCCCAAGTAGATCTGGTGATAAGGAACCTAGCAAAATTTGTTTCAACAAATTTGGAGCAAAAATGAGTACATAAACATTTTCCAAAGTTTTTAACAAAAAATCGAAAAAGCATCTTTTAAATCCTTTTAAAAGTCGGTACAAAATACTTAAGGTGCACCCGGTCTTTGTGCACCAGATCTGATCCAGGCGCTGTGGCGGGCCCCCATGGTCTCATGGCGGCCCCCACACGTCGGTCGAGGCCGAGGAGGCGGCGGCGGCCGACCGCTCTCGCCGACGGCGAGCTAGCCGACGTTGTGGACACCACCAGTAGCTCACCCGCGATGAGGCAAACACGGTGCACCAAGAGAAGGCACAGGAGGAGCTCGGGACAGGGCTCGACGGCGCGCATGGCGGAGCGGTGGCGCTGCTCCCGACGGCCGGCCATCTCCGGCCGGGCAGGGGCGCGAAAGGTGGTGCGGGAGCTTCACCGAGCTTATGCGGTGGTCGTGCGCGCTAGAAGGTAGCTAGAAGAAGGACGGAGGGTGAGGTCCACGGAGCGGAGCGCTCCGGTGAGCTCGGCCACAACTCCGGCGAGAGATTCCCATGGAGAGGGAGCTTCTCACGGCTTACCAAGGCGAGCACGAGGTGCGCGATGATGAGTCAGAGATGCGGGCGAGATGGAGGGTTCAATGGCGAGCTAGGACGGCCGGGCGAGCGAGCTCCGGCGAGGCGCGGCGTGCGGTGGCTATGGCGGGCGCGTGGTGAGAGGCAGAGAGGCAGCGCGGGAGAGGAGAAGTGAGGAGCGCTGGAATGCGGTGGGCGCGCGGGGATTCAAGTCATGGCCCAGTGAGTGCGAGAGTTGCCTTGGCGTGTGGATCTTGATGCCGAGCCACCGCCGACAGGTGGCGCCACGCTGTGGCGGGCAAGCCAGCCAGAGCGGTCGGGGTGTGGCACGGCGTGTGGCAAGGTGCGGAGGAGAGGAGGCTGTGGCTGGGCTAGGCCGAGGCGAGGTGAGGGTTGCAAGGGGCCATTTGGGCGGCTTGGCCGTGGGCAGTGGGCGAAAGAGGTGCGGCCCATGAAGGAGGAAAAAGCCTTTTTCATTTGTATTTTCAAGGAATTTTTAAATGCCATCTTTCAAATATTATTTTGAGCAAGAAAATGACATCTTTTGAAAATGTACCAAAAATGAAAGTTGCTTAGAATTTAATTTTCTACAACTTTGCTTTTTTTATGACCATAGCCAAATTCTTTCTAGATTTTGAATTGCAAGGTCAAAGTCCACGTTTAACTCAAAACCCTAATTTTGGGAATTTATTTTTGAAGCCAAATTTTGAATTAATTTGAATACAAACTTTGCTCAAAATTGAACTAAACATTGCTAGATGATTTACAATAGTAGCCAAACATGTTTCACTAACCTAGCAAGCAAAATCGAGGATAGAACAACTCTTAAGCAGTGTATGCAACATTGGGTTTCACACATGTTTTAAATGTTTCAAGTAGTGTTTCAATTGTTATTTACATGATTAGGCATGTATGATTAGGATGCTTGATGATGCATGATATGTATGATTAGCGATTGCCTAAATGTAGGCATAACACAGGGGTGTTCTGACCCTCCCCTTATAAAAATCTCGTCCAGAGATTTGGGTTCTGAACCATTTGTTATAAAAATCTTCATAAGCTTTTTTGTAGATACTCTCCGTTTCCCAAGTTGCATCTCCTCATCATGATGATCCCACTTTGTATCTTGTATGTTTTCACCACACTATTTCGAGTAGCACATTCCTTAGTGTCTAACACGGATTTGGTTGCTCATGATACACCAAATCTGATTTGAGTTGGATACCTCGAGGTTCTATTCTTTCCTCCAAAACACGCAAACATTTCTTGAGATGTGATACATGGAAAACTAGGAAAAGCGGTACTCATTGTCTCCGGTAACTCTAACTTGTAGGCTGCCGGACCTCTTTGTTCCAAGATCTTGTATGGTCCTACAAATCTCATGGCAAGCTTTCTTGGACTCAAACCTTTTTTCTTCTTCATCAGGCGTGACTTTCGGATAAACATAGTCACCAACTTCAAACATAAGGGTCTCCTTCTTACATCGCATAACTTTTACGGCGTGATTGGGCGCTTTCATATTCTCGCTAAATAAATGTTGAACTCTCTTCTCGGCTTCTTCTACAAAGTCAATGCCATAATACCTTCTATCTCCGAGTTCGACCCAATTCAATGGTGTTCTACATTTTACGCCATATAAAGCTTGAATGGGGCCATCTTGATGCTTTCTTGATAACTATTATTATAAGAAAACTCAGCTAACGGTAACCATGACTCCCATGATCCCTTAGAAGACAATACACAGGCTCTTAACATATCCTCCAAAACAGCATTCACTCGTTCAGTCGACCATTCTTTCGAGGATGATAAGCGGTACTACCGAATCAAACTAGTTCCTAAGCCTTTGTGTAAATGTTCCCAAAAGTGAGCCGTGAACTGTGAGCCTCTATCAGATACTATGGTCTTTGGTATACCATGCAACCTCACAATTTCTGCGATATACTTCTCGGCATATTGAGGTGGTCGATACTCTGTTTTGACAGGTAAGAAATGAGCGGTCTTGGTAAGACGGTCCACAATTACCCAAATCGAATCATGTCCTTTTTGAGTAGTGGGCAAACCCATGATAAAATCCATACTTATATCGTCCCACTTCCAACTAGGGATGGACAAGGGTTGCAACATACCAGCAGGTTTCATGTGAATGGCTTTCACTCGACAACATGTGTCACATCGACAACATATGTTTGTAATTTCTTTCTTCATTTTGGTCCACCAATAACGAGATCTTAGTTCTTGATACATCTTACTACTTAGGGATGGATAGAGAGCTTAGAAAGGTGAGCTTCATCCATGAGTTTATTCCTAAGCTCTCGATCCTTGGGAACCACAAGACGGTCGTCAAACCACAACACGCCCTGTTCATCCACTTTAAAGTGTTGAGACGGCTTTTCTTTTATTTTCTCTTTGATGTGGAATATCCCCTTGTTGGTTTTTTGGCCTTCTATTATCTTACTCTCCAAAGAGCAACTAATCTGAATACTATGTAACACAGCAGGATGCATTAGATCGAACCCATCTTCAAGTAATGGCTGCACATTTAAGTAGTGTGACTTTCTGCTTAAAGCATCTGCCACTACATTGGCTTTTCCAGGATGATATTGCACATTCAAGTTGTAATCCTTGATCAATTCCAACCATCTGCGCTGTCTCATGTTTAGCTCTGGTTGGGTAAAGATGCACTTAAGACTCTTGTGATCCGTGAAAATGTTGCACACATTGCCAAGTAGATAATGTCTCCAAATTTTTAGGGCGTGCACAACTGCAGCAAGTTCAAGATCATGTGTTGGATAGTTGACCTCGTGCTTTCTCAATTGACGTGATGCATAAGCAATGACTCTTCTTTCTTGCATAAGAACACAGCCCAATCCAGTCTTCGATGCGTCGCAAAACACATCAAATGGTTTCTCGATATCTGGTTGTGCTAGAACAGGAGCAGTGGTCAACAGTTTCCGCAAAGTGTGGAAAGCTGCTTCACACTCCTCTGTCCACACAAACTTGTGATCCTTCTGTAGGAGGCTTGTCATCGGTTTGGCAATCTTCAAAAAGTCTGGTATAAAGCGACGGTAATAACCGGCTAGTCCTAAGAAACTTCTAATCTCAGGAACTGTGGTCGGTGCTTTCCAATTCATAACTTCTTGCACCTTACTTAGATCGACTGAAACCTCATTTTCTGACAGAATGTGACCAAGGAAAGGAACTTCCTTCAACCAGAATTCGCATTTGCTAAACTTAGCATACAGTTGATGATCCCTAAGTCTAGTCAAGACAGTTCTCAGATGCTCTTCATGATCTTTCTCGTTCTCAGAGTACACCAGAATGTCATCGATGAACACTACCACAAACTTATCCAATTCTGGCATGAAAATTGTATTCATCAAAAACATAAAGTATGCAGGAGCATTTGTCAAGCCAAAGGACATGACAAGATACTCATACAACCCGTATCACAGTGGAAAATGCGTTTTCGGTATATCCTGTGGCCTTATCTTGATCGATGATAACCGGATCTCAAATCTATTTTTTAGAACACCTTGGCCTTGGATAATTGGTCAAACAGAACATCAATATTAGGCAAGGGATACTTATTCTTTATGGTCACAGCGTTGAGTGGCCTGTAATCTACGCACATTCTCAACGTGCCCTCTTTCTTTTTTCTTCACAAACAAGGCGGGACATCCCCATTCGGACTTGCTTGGCGGATAAACCCCTTTTTGACAAATCTTCTAATTGCTTCTTCATTTCACTAACTCATCTGGCGGCATCCGATAGGGTCTCCTTGAAATCGGAGCTGCATTAGGGGACTAACTCAATTCAAACTCAATCTCCCTATCCGACGGAAGACCGGGTAGCTTATCGGGAATACATCAGGAAATTCACACACTACTAGGAATCGATAAATAGGAATGACTGCCGTAGCACATGTAACACTTATAAGGTCATTCTCCGAGGCAATGGTACTTGGAAAGTACCCTCACCGAGGGATCCTTAAGGGTAAGTACTCGACTTCCGGTATCTATGATTGCTCCCCAATCCTTCATCCAATTCATCCCTATAATGACATCTAAAACTAATCCGGGCATAACTATCAAGTTCACTCGGAACTTCTCGCTACCTAATTCAAGGGTTGCCCCTCGAACCATCCGGTTAGTCAAAACATCAGACCCTCTTTGAACTTATACGGTAACCATAACCCAATTACGTGCATAGTTGTTCATGTTTACGTGCAAATGCTTGACTCATAAAAGAATGCGATGATCGAATCAAATAGAACAAGCTGCAGGGTTTTTCGTTGATGTGAAACTTACGGCGATGCGGGCTCTCCCTCGGAATTTCATCCACGTCGTACTATGCACTCTAGCATTATAAGTCTGCTTTGCTTCTTCTTGGTAGATACGGACAAAACCTCGAGAAATGGCGGGTTGATCACAGTTATAGCGAGGTCCCCTCACTTTGTCTGGCAGATCCCACAGTTCCTTAGAAGCGCCTTGTACCGCAGATTCTTGGCTGCTTTGTTGGGTTGTCTTGCCATCTTGTATGCAACCGAGGTCCATGGAAATTCTAACTTCTTGGTGAGGTGGCTGAACCTAGCGCGCCAGTGCCGATGGGCGATATGGAGGACGACCTCCCATAGGTGCTCTAGCTTGGGACGGACCACCTTCAAAGGCTCTCTTGCGTGTCTTGGGCTGCGTGTCTTTGGCGTTGTTATTCTTCTCTGCTTGAGACGATCGTTGATGAAGTCATTGAATCTGACGCGGTTGTTGGTACCAACATGCTTCATCATTTTGGATTGAGTCCCCTCTTGAAACTGGCTATTCTTTTAGCATCTATGTCAACCATGTCGGGAGCATAGCGACATAAGTTGTTGAAGGCATGCAGGTATTGCGTCACGGTTTTGGTGCCCTGGTTCAATGCCAGAAACTCTCCCAACTTCATCTCGGTCAGCCCGGGTGGAATATAGACTCCACGGAAGGCCTCAGCAAACTCTCTCCAAGAAATCTGGGCATTTGGAGGGAAGGTGGTGCGATGGTGCTTCCACCACATTCCCGCTGGTCCTTGCAATTGAACTGCAGCATACTCCATTTTCAACACCTCAGTCATCCTCAACACACGGAATTTATCTTCCATCGTGTTGATCCATTCCTCAGCATCGAGTGGCTCTATTGCTTCCTTGAATACTGGCGGCCTGGTGTCCATGAAATCTTTGAAGCTGCTATATTGGTTCACTCCCATGCCACCACCTTGATTGTTACCACGTTGAACGTTGTTGGCGATGGTGCGCAGAAAATCTTCTATGTTCTTCTGGGATTGTTCCGCGTTGCGCTGACTCCCGAGCAGCTGTGCGATGAACATCTCGGGGGTAAATGGGGGAGGAGGTGGCAAATGCGGTTCATGGGGAGGTTCATTGTTGTTGCTGTGGTTTCCACCACCACCGGTCCCCGCACCGTTAGCACCGGTCTCAGCGGCCTCATACGTGGTTCGGCGAGTGTTTGTCATCTGCATATTTCAGCAACAAGTAATGATTGAGTGAAGCTGTAATAATTGCGAGTGAAGGAAAAATTATGATGTACTGAATTTACTGGAGAGAATAAATTCATACAATAAAATAGAGGCACAACAATCGCATCCCAATTAAAACAACAGCACTTAATCAAATTACTTCAACGGCAAACATCGCGTCCATACAATCCAATTTGCCAGCATACATACACTGGACTTTTTATGCGTTCAGATATCGCATTCGAAAATCAAGTTCCAACCACATGCCAAGTCTCATACGTTCGAAGCAGCATACAATAGGTTACATGCCAACAAAAGAAAGGTCATTGCGACAGGACCTAGATACTAGCGCAAGGCAACTAGCCTACTCCTCGGGGCCATCGTCGGGATCGGAGACGTCACCATCGCCCCAGGTGCAAGTACATGCTCGTCCTCGTTGTCGTCATCGATATCCATGCCAGCGGCGTCTGGTGGAGCATATGGGCCAACCCCATTGTAGAGCGCGTGAAACTCCTCGTGCAGGTTGCCGTTGTATTCCTCTAGCTCATCGACCCTCTGTCGCAGAAGGTTTCTCTCATCCCAGGCTTCATTCCTTTCCTGCACCAACTGTCCAATCATGCGGTCTGCATTGTTGTTGGCTTAAGTCAACGTATGCACTCGCTACATAGCTCTATCGCCTCTCTCAACCGCCTGATCTTGCTATAAGTTCATATCAGCCAACTGCTCCTGCAAGCTAGCTATAGCACGTGCCTATCTCTTCTTCTGCTTTCTCCCCTTGAGCTTATCCTCACCACGCAAGCCAGTCAAAGTCTAGTAGGTACTCTCGAGACCCTCATACGCTCTGATGGCGGCGAACATAGCACTCATTGCCTGGTTGTCGCTAGCCTGTCCTTCAGCTGGACCTCTGACCAGGGCACTTCCCTGAGGCTGAACCCAAATGGCATCACGAGGATCATCCCTAGGAAAAGTGCCACCAGGCTGCTTTGCAAGCTCCTTTGGGAAATCTGCTCATAATGTCCCACGATGACACGGAAGGCTGCTCCCTCTCACCCCTCGGTGAGTGCGACCCTCAAACTCAAATGCCAACCATCCCAATCTAGAGCATCAGGAGAGCGAGGAACCGTGATCTCCACCCTTTGCATGTCCATCCTCTCGCTAAGCGGCTCTCATTCCAAGAGTACACGGCTCTTGACCCTCTGGGTACCCACATCATGGAGCACTCTCCAAAGCAAGGTCGGCATGCCAAACTCACTCAAGAAGGTGTCCGTGGTGCGGTGCTCCCTCAGGACACGGAGACGTCGAGGTGCTCTTCCTCGGTGGACTTACAGGGTGGTGCTTCGTCTTGGGCCATCTGTAGCAAAAGTTCTCTTATTACCTCGGGAAACATATTTTAGGTGATACCACTTTTATCAAAATGAGAGAATCAATTTATAAGGGAGGAATGCATGACATGAATGAAATGCACAAGTAACATGATGTATATACGCGTGCGTACGTTCTCACAAACTTCAGGAATAATAATTTCTAACGACGAATTCGGTGGCATACCAGCGATCTCTCAAATACGTAGCTAATCGTTCTACACGATAGCGTTGTTATGTACTGCAGAAGATTCATTTTAGCCCAAATCCCAATGAATGCATAAAAGCGGTGAATTTTTATCCACACGCTCTACGAATCCCGGAATCGTGTACAATGGTAGTAACTACCGAACCATCGTCCTATTGGCGGCATCGCCTCAACAGACGGAAGACCCATACATGAGATACCTTTGTAAAACATCGTAGAACATGTAATTACTCCGACATCATATAAGCATTCACCCTAGATCGGCGGTGTATCCGATCATGCTCTCTCACAACACACACTTACCGAGGCGTGAGGCAAATGATCCATACATTACCACTCAAACAAGTGGCACTCATACAATAGCACGCCGTATGAGCGATGAAAGAGAAATATGATGCAAGAACCCCGATCAATTGCTTAATTAAGCCACCTAAAGTCCTTAAGCGGGCATAAAGGATATGATCATTGGCACACTTTAGATTTTGAAAATCACGTTTTCCCAAATGCCTTTTGTTTTAAATACACTTGTGAACGATAACACGCTAAACCATGCTCGATGCCACCGTATGTGAGAACCGACCAATTATACGAAATTAAGTAAGAAAATCATCCGCCAGGAAGCGGGCGATTGAGCAAACTTAAGCCCGTATAACCCGGTAGTCCGTGAAATCATGAAGGATTTCAAACCAACTTCCATTCAGCCAAGATCGTAATAAGTTTAGCGGTCACCATCACATATTACATAAAAGTTCGCAATCTCGGATACATCGAGTTTAAACATAGTTATTACAAAACCGGTTCGATAAAAAAAGAAGCGGAAGCCATTTGTTCAAACCACACACACACACTCACGCTGGAGTTCAAATATAGTGCCAATGAATGATCATCTCCAACAAAAGCATTAGGCGAGGCGTAAGGAATGACCATGCCCATGGTCCTAAGCATCACCATCGCGAGGATACAGGCGGTTGATACGAAGAGCCGTAATACATCTGCCCATCTGCAACAAGTGGGAATAAAACCCTGAGTACGAGAAGGTACTCAGCTAGACTTACCCGACATAACCGAAAATAAATGACACCAAGGATTATGAAAGGCTTTATAGTAGGGTAGCTAACTCATTTGCAAAAGAAGCATTTTTAGCATTTCAAGAACCCTTCTAAAAGCATTATTGTCAAGTTAATTATTATTAACCTGTCGACTAGATTTGCACCTATACTAGAGCAAACATGTGATTAAGCAGATAATGATAACCAATGATCATTAAACAACTTCCAAACTGTCATATTCATTATAACTATCCAAGTGTTCCATAAACATTTACTACGATGAAGTAACTCAAGTCAAGTGCTCACTATCCAGGAGCGATGGCGATTCGAATCGATTCTAACCGGTGGTGATTTATTCCTTACACAAACCTCACTCACCCGCTAAAGTGAGATATTGATCACCGAGTCAACTTTCCAGGTATCTCGAGTTTGCCAGGAACCACATGTACCCGAAGGCCGACCGACTACACTTTGGTCTTATCATCTCGCCCCCGTGTCCTACCACACCTTCAAACACGCGATGCTTGCTGCGGGCAATCTACTCGGCCGAAAAATCTCCCAAACTTCAGCGGTCGGAAGGTACTTTATCCGGCCAGCTAAATGTAAGGCATCGTTCAACATGACTCGAGGCCCAACAACGGTCGGTCCTTAATCGACATAGAGCGGAAACACTACGGTCCAAAACTCGCAAGTCTCCGTCCGGTCTCAACTTCATTTAACACTTAGTTATACCATGACTTCATAGTCATCCAAGCAGATCTGGTAACCACCTATAGCTCGCGGTGTGACGAAATCACCCGACTTCTACCGGTCTAAGCCCGACTAAGCATTGACTCGATTACGGATACCGGGGTAACAAGGATATAGTATAACAAAGGTAAACAAGGTATAATGCGAAGCTTGACGGTTGCAAACAACTCCTGAACGTAATGCATCAATTAAAGTAAAGCATTTAATTAAATCATTGCAAACCGGGAAAAATGCTCGGGGCTTGCCTCTCTCGAAGAGCTCGGGACGGTGATCAGGGCACTCGGAAGTTCCTCAACGTCCTCCTCGTTAAACACGGCACTTCTGCTGGCTGCACCTCGAAGCGCTCCTCGGGCTCCTCGGGTATGACGATTGGGTTCTCGGTTTGCGATCTGTATGATGCAATGCGTGTAAGTGCTTATGCAATCGGTGCATCGGATGAGATGAATACAATGGATATGTTTGAATGCAAGGTAGTCAACATCATCCAAGAAAATATACTACAAGCACATGTCATCTACTGCATTCTCTTCTACTACTAATATGTTAAGTCAACACATCTTATTAAATGCTTCAAAGATACACCAAAGTTAACATTATTAACTAACTTGCATTAAAGAGGATTATTTTATTTCATTTTAAACTAGGGCTACAACAGCAACCTATATTTCTGGTGCTTATAAAAATCTAAGAAAATTACAGTAGCATAGTACTACACTAAGTAGACTACCATAAAATTTTCATGGCGTTTGGATAAGTAAAATAGTCTACACAAAAATGACAAGCTATGGCATGATCATGAACATGAAAATACTTTGTACTGTGAAAAGTGTCAAACAACAGAATTAGCATTTTTCCTATATTCTTCATAGCATACAATGACTGTACAAAATTTATCACATGCATGTTTTATACAAAGTTTGCTCTCTAGCTAAAATAACAAAAATCAGCCATTAAAGGTACTTGAACTACACCTCAAAATTTTCCCACAGCTCATGCATGAAACATATTTTTCCTAGGAAGCACATTACATAAGAAGATTAACAAACTTGGAATCATATTTTTCTGAAGCCTATAGATTTTTCTACACATTTTTCAAGTTATCAGCAATATACATGATTAAATAAAGTTCTACAGAAAAGTATCTCAAAAATGACATGCAATAATTTTCCCAAGTAGATCTGGTGATAAGGAACCTAGCAAAATTTGTTTCAACAAATTTGGAGCCAAAATGAGTACACAAACATTTTCCAAAGTTTTTAACAAAAATCTGAAAAAGCATCTTTTAAATCCTTTTAAAAGTCAGCCGACAAAAATACTGGGTGCACCCGGTGCTGTGCACCCAGATCCGATCCAGGGCGCTGACGAGCGGGCCCCCATGGTCAACGGTCCCCCCACTGCCGGTCGAGGAGAGGCAGAGGCGATGGCGAGCCAAGCCGGCGACGCGGCGAAGCTAGCTGGCAGCGTGTGGACACCACCAGTAGCTCACCCGCGACGAGGCAAACACGGTCCACCAAGAGAAGGCACAGGAGGAGCTCGGGATAGGGCTTGACGGCGCGCATGGCGGAGCGGTGGCGCTGCTCCCGACGGTCGGCCATCTCCGGCCGGGCAGGGGCGCGAAAGGTGGTGCGGGAGCTTCACCGAGCTCGTGCGGTGGTCGTGCGCGCGAGAAGGTAGCTAAAAGAAGGACGGAGGGCGAGGTCCACGGAGCGGAGCGCTCTGGTGAGCTCAGCCACAACTCCGGCGAGAGATTCCTAGGGAGAGGGAGCTTCTCACGTCTTACCGAGGCGAGCACGAGGTGCGCGATGATGAGTCAGAGATGCTGCCGAGATGGAGGGTTCAATGGCGAGCTAGGACGGCCGGGCGAGCGAAGCTCGGCGAGGCCTGGTGTGTGGTGGCTATAATGGAAGGTGTGAGGCAGAGAGACAAAGCAGAGGAGAGGAGAGAAGTGAGGAGGCGTTGGAATGCGGTGGGCAGCGGGATTCAAGTCATGGGAAGTGCGAGAGTTGCATGGCGCGTGGGCCATGATGCGAAGCCGCCGCCGCCGACGGGTGGCGCCCGTGGTGGCAAGCCAGCGACGCTGGTCGAAGCGGGCGTGTGTGGCGCGTGAGCGTGAGCAGGCTTGTGAGGAGAAGGAGCAGCCAGCTGGCTGGGCTGGCGAAGCGAGGTGAGGGCGGCTTGGGGGGCTTCATTTGGGCGGCTTGAGCCGTGGGCGAGAAGTGAGGCGTGACCCATGAAGGAGGAAAAAGCCTTTTTCATTTGTATTTTCAAGGAATTTTTAAATGCCATCTTTCAAATATTATTTTGAGTAATAAAATGACATCTTTTGAAAATGTACCAAAAATGAAAGTTGCTTAGAATTTAGTTTTCTACAACTTTGCTTTTATGACCACAGCCAAATTCTTTCTAGATTTTGAATTGCAAGGTCAAAGTCCACGTTTAACTCAAAACCCTAATTTTTGGGAATTTATTTTTGAAGCCAAATTTTGAATTAATTTGAATACAAACTTTGCTCCAAAAATTGAACTAAACATTGCTAGATGATTTACAATAGTAGCCAAACATGTTTCACTAACCTAGCAAGCAAAATCAGGACAGAACAACTCTTAAACAGGTGTATGCAACATTCAGGTTTCACACATGTTTTAAATGTTTCGAAGCAGTGTTTCAATTGTTATTTACATGATTAGGCATGTATGATTAGGATGCTTGATGATGCATGATATGTATGATTAGCAGTGCCTAAATGTAGGCATAACACCGGGGTGTTACAGCAGCCTACCAAACTATCGTGCTACACGGTGAGGGAGATGGTACTCCAGTGCATAGAAACATATAAGGGGTGTCCTCATCGTCTAGACATCCTTGTCTGCCGTGCACAAGGAGCTCAAGTTGAGATCCGTGACTTGCCTCCGCCGATATGGGCGTCATTGAACCTGTACACAATGTCGTCATCAACTAGTCGACGCTCAATTTGTGCACATATCCTCGATTAGGCCCAAAGGGTGGGAAACTTACATGCTGTGGCAA
Source organism: Miscanthus lutarioriparius (assembly GCA_904845875.1). NCBI lineage: Eukaryota > Viridiplantae > Streptophyta > Magnoliopsida > Poales > Poaceae > Miscanthus > Miscanthus lutarioriparius. The sequence continues at coordinate 80,781 of CAJGYO010000110.1, forward strand.
AAGGGTGTCCAGCTCGTTGGTGAAGCTGATATACGCGTGGCATGACACGTGGTAAGTTCCATGGGCTTGCTCGTAGAGGTGTGCCACGGTAGGGGCGACAACTGTGTCTCCTTGAGGAAACCAAGGTTGTGGGGGATCAAGCTGATGCGGTCTCCCAACTGGAAGCCTCTCCCACATCCAAATCTGCAAGAAAGAGTGGAAACTTGCATGTTAATCACTTTTGTTAAGAAAAAACATTGAATTGTAGTGGAAACTTGTACAACTTTGCTTTATTACCTGCAACAGTGTGATGCACCCTGACATTGTAGCGTGCGCGCCTCCAGGACGGCGGCAAGCCTCGTAAAGCTGACGATACAGGAAGGCAAGTATAGCCGAGCCCCAACTCCTATTGCCGGCATCCTCCCAGTTCCAAAGGCACGGGATGTACATCCAGGACGCCGTGTCTCCAATACCGTCAGGGAAGAGAACCATACCAAACATGTGCAGGACGTAGGCCCAACAGTAGTATGTCACGGTCTGGGCGTCTACGTTGGGTGGGCACTCCCGAAACTGCTGACGAAGCCACCTCAGGGACACCCCACTGCTGCGTCGTTTCTTACCAGCCTCAACTGCCGCTAGGGGACGTCCCAAGAAGTGCTCAACCCGCTGCTGCCATCCTTCAGACTCTGTGTCTCTTATCACTGGGAATCCTCGGATTTTGACTCCAAGGATCATGGCAACGTCCTCGAGAGTGACCGTCATCTCCCCGCACGGTAGGTGAAAGCTGTGTGTCTCCGGACGCCACCGATCTATCAACGCCGTCAGCGCCGCTGGGTTGAAAGGTGGCGTGCCTCGACGACAAACACGAGCAACGGTAGCAAGGTTCACCAGCTTCAAGAGGGGCGTGTACCTCTCGTCATAGACCATGGTCATAGAGGCCTCATGTGTCATTGGCCTCAGCACATTCAAAACCTGCAAAAAAAGACAAGCATGAAAAGGTATTAGTTCATGTCACTTTATAAAGAGCATGGACTATAGAGCAAAAGATGAACAATGCACTGTTTCATATGAATTATTGAATATACCTCTCCATTCTCGATCCTCCGAGCCCGGTGGTGCTCATCGAACCTTGGATCAAGAAGGGGGAACCGATCCATCCTGCAACATAAGGAATGCCAAAACATTAGTATAAGTTAAAGCATGTATATGTGGTACGAAGTAACATAACAATAAAAAAACAAAAGTAAACCAATGCACTATTACACAAAGCAATTCAAGTAACTAGCTTGGTGGATACCTGTTGTCTAAGTAGTTCAGAACATTTTCTCTTATTGTGGCCCGTCTTATGGCAACCAGAGCAACGACTCTTTTGGGTGTCCTCTACAAAATGTGTCCCAACCTTACTCGTGGTTGATCTACCTTTCGTGGCTCGGTCCATGTCCATCCTGAACCGCTTCCACCGCCTAGGTCCTATACTCTTCCAGAGTAAACCAAGATCAGCCACATACTTGGGGCCATCATAAGTAGGCCATTGACTCTCGTCAAGAAATGGCTCGAACTGAGGATTCCAGGTGCTCATTAGGTTCCTCAAAGAGAACTCCGTGGCCATACGGGGAGGGACCTCAGCGTCAACACGTCTAAGGCGACAGGCTGTAATCGTGTGGGAGCAAGGCCTATGGTATATGGTCGGTTTTCCACACGTACACTTATTCTCATTGATCACTACTTTATGTTTTCGAGCACCGCGGTCTTCACCACCAATGTTAGTTCCACCACCCTCTAGAATCTCATATCCATGGTTGATCGGATCGAAACATGAACCCTTCTGTCGTTTAGACTTTTTCTTTGAGAAATCTAGTTCCTGAGATGCTAAAAGTGGCCAACCTTTGCCTGCTGTCCATAGAGACCTCGCATGCTTCTTCCTCGAAACGAACCAAGCATTCAACTTGTAGAAGGTGAATGAGGCAATAGCAGTCACAGGCAGACCACGACAACCTCTTAGAAGGCTATTGAACATCTCTGCCATGTTACTAGTCATGAAGCCCCATCTCCAACCTCCGGTGTCATATGCAAGTGACCACTTATCCTTCGACGCCATCAACTCGCTCAAGAATTGTCTGCCATCAACATTTGTGGCTAACTTCAAGGCATCTAGCTTGTCTTTGAATAATTGCACCTCTTGCTGCCTGCAAACCTCCTCAAATAATTTGAAGTTGTCATTTGTGTGATCACGCCTTATAAGATTCTGAGCAAGGTGTCTGGTGCACCACCGGTGATGTATTTGGCCATAACCAGGAATCTCTTGTTCTACGGCATTCAGAATGCCAGCATGCCTATCGGATATCACACAAACATCACATCCCAGACCAATTACCACTTGTCTTACTAGCCTGAGAAACCAACACCAACTATCCGTGTCCTCCTTCTGAACAATCACAAAGGCCAATGGCACAAACTGGTCTTCTGCATCTGTCCCAATACAAACAAGCATTGTGCCTTCAAATTTCCCTGTAAGAAAGGTCCCGTCAATTGAGACAACGGGCCTGCAATGCTTAAATGCTTCGATGCTCTGCCCGAACACCCAAAAGGCCCTTCCAAATACCTGGCTACAATTTCTTGTTTCACCCTCCTTAGGTAAATACTCGAAGTGCATCCCAGGATTTACAGCCCTCATTGCGTTCAACATTACAGGGAGGCGCTCATAAGCTTCTTCCCAATTTTCAAATATTATTTCCAGTGCACGCTGCTTTGCCCTCCATGCTTTCCCATACTTGACATAGTAATTGTACCGTTGGAAGATGATCTCAACCAACGCAGACACCGTAATGGTTGGCATATGCTTCACCATGGGGCATAACTGCCTTGCAATGAACCTAGAATTGAGCTGCAGATGGTTCTCTTCTGCCTCAGCAGTGGCACAAACATGTGGTTGCTTCACTGAGGTAATCTTCCATTTGCCTGCCTTCGTCTTCCTAGCACATACTCTCCAACCACACTGTTGTTCTTCACAAGCAACAGTGTACCTCTTCTCCTTGAATGAATTGATGACCCTAAAAGATCGGTTGTGTACAATGGAGTACTCTTGCAACCATGATTTCAACTCATCCATGGTAGCAAATAATATGCCCTTCCGTATGATGAGGCAACCGCTAACATCAGACACTGTTGTATCACTTGGCCCACCATCAGCTACTGCCCTATGACCATAGCTAAGGTCCTCGAAATCACCAACTAGTGGATCTCTCCAAGGCAAGACCCTAGATAATATCTCTATTTCCCTAAAATTGAGACGACCAACAGGGCGATCGTCATCAGAGTCTTCGGCTATCTCCTCTACGAAGGATTCATCATCTCCAGCTATCTCCATGTCAAAACGGTTCGTATCCCTAGCATCACCAAAGTCTTCTTCACCACTAAGATCATCTTCGTCGCTAAGCTCATCCTCAATAAAAAAGTCTCCGCTAGCGTCGTCCAAACCTTCTTCTGCATCACCAATTACATAATCATCATCCTCTTCATCACTATCATGATTGCCCTCACCATCGGCAACTGGATTCTCCTCATCTCCACCGTAGCCTAGTTGTGTGACAAGTATTTCTTCTTCAGACAAAGGACCATAACCTATGTGAGCGGGGGAAGATGGCCATGCTTCGAAGTTATCATTTCCTAAGCCGAACTCCTTACTTACTACTAAATTCAAAGATCGCACTTCTGAGGCCAATACAACTGCCCTGTAATCATTCTATTCAGTCTCGCTTGTAATTTTGAGCAACCGCTTGATCCGAGGACCCTTCGACGACCCAACATCTATGACACCTTCAAACTGAACATGCACGTCTCCTTCATTCCAGCCTAACTTAACCTTCACTCGCTCCACTAACTGGGTCAAAGATGGTGTTGTAGAAAAAATCAACAACTCCTCACACATGTCCAGAAATTCCAAACTATCATCTCTTGTCCTAACAATACGGCCTCCATGATGCAACCTCACTAATTTATCCATCTACAGCCATCACACAACAAGTAGTGTCACATATCAATATATCATGCGAGTTTCAATCCAATAAGTAGAAACTAAAATATATCATTTCATCTTTTTCAACCCCAACAACATAATCATTTGTAGTCATAAAAAATTGAAATGTAATGACCAACAAATAAGTAAAATACATACTAACCCTAATGACCAACAAATAACTAACCCTAATGACACCTATAATAAACAAAGAACCCTAATGACCAAAATAACTAGAAACCAAACTAACCTAACATGTTTAGCACATAAAACAGTTAAACAACAATGCACTCAATCAACCTAAGTCATATATTTTGCAAATGCAAATACACATATACCAAAACACCATACACCCATGATTCCACATGATTAGAGACAATACAAGCACATCTACGCGGATAGATTGGAGGAGAGGAGGGACCATTACCTCGAGGAAGCTTCGGGAGACGAGATCGGGGCTCCTAGGGTCGCTTTTGGGAGTTAGGGTTTCGTGGGGGCGTGGGGGGAGCCGAAGAGCAGAGCCGGCCGGCGGTTTCAGAATGGAGGGAGGAAGAAGAAGGGGGCCTCGGCGCGACTTCAAGAGTCCAGACCTCGGCGTTGAGTCGGGCCGCGCCGAGGTCGGTGGCTCGGCGTTAAGTGACCCAGCGCCGAGATATTGGGCCACGAAGCGTTGCTGGGCCGCCTGGGCCACGCGCCGGATGGTGCCAATAGCTCGGCGTGTAGTCCCACAGCGCCGAGGTTGGGCCTTTGGCGTTAGCTGACACAACGCCGACGTGTCGGACCCCATGCGCCACCGTGTCGTCGTCGACCGGGGTCGTCCGTGACGTGGCAAGACCTCGGCGTCGTGTCAGTCGACGCCGACCCTCATATTCTAAGACTCCTAAAAATGATCTATTTTCAGCAAACGTTTTAACATGGGTCTTTTTGTAAAAAATGTTTTCAAAACGGACCAAAATGCAAAAACTTCAGCCCTAGTCAAAGGTAGAAGAACGAACTGTGATTCACTGAATCTCACGCATGCACGCACGAATTCATTCATCTGAATCTGATTACACATATATTGTACTGATTCCGATCGATCTCCTGTATGTTTGGCGTTGAACATTTACAAGGGTTCGCGCGTTCGCCGGTTGCGCTAGCTGTTTAACGCGAGCGCGACGACGATGGAGCACCGCGCGGCGCCGCCGGACGACGTGATCGTCCAGGTGAACGCCGCCGCCGTTTTGGCCGTGGACGAAAGGATCTCGACGGGTCAGATCACCGAGGAGGACGTCGGCATCGTCGACGACGGCAAGCAGATCGGCGGCGGCGGCCGCCGCACACGCCGGACCTTCAGCCAGTCGTACAAGAAGAGGCACCGCAACCCTCCCTCTGGTACGAACACGATACATACGATCCATCATCCATGCATTCAGATCGGTCCAACCAAAACTGTTTCTTGACATCGTACGTGTAACGCCGCCGCCGCCGCCGCCTGCAGGAGTTCACGCGGTGGCAGTTGGCGCTGCTGGGGTACCAGTCGCTGGGCGTGGTGTACGGCGACATCGGGACGTCGCCGCTGTACTCCTTCTCGTCCTTCACCCTGCCGGACCCCGGCGCCGACGACGTCCTCGGCATCCTCAGCCTCATCCTCTGGACGCTCACCCTCGTCAGCCTCGTCAAGTACGTCTTCATCGTGCTCCACGCTGATGACCACGGAGAAGGTACACTGTCGTACATTCTACGTATTTATTTTTTTTTGTACGTACTGTTCTTCTAATGATGATCTTGCAAAGGTTGGTGCACTGCTTAAATTGTGGCCAAATTAATTAAATCCAACAAACTGCCATAAATTTAGGTGGCCGAATCTGTAGCGTCCAGTTGTGTGACGCGCTTTCTTTCTTTCTTCTTGTTTTTTTTTTTTTTTGTATTAACAGCGAAGAACCGAAATAATGGGCAAAGTAGAAGAGTCCAGTTGACGAGCTTATATTATTATTATTTTTCTAACAGCAAAGAACCGAAATAACGGGCAAAGTAGAATTTATTTTTTAAGTTGTTGACAAGAAGGAAAAAATTGCAGAGATGTAAGCCCTTGTTTAGTTCGTGAAAAGTTAGAAATTTAGCTACTGTAGCACTTTTGTTTTTATTTGGCAATTAGTGTCCAATCATGGACTAATTAGGTTTAAAACGTTCTTCTCGCAATTTCCAACCAAACTGTGCAATTAGTTTTTTTTCGTCTACATTTAATGCTCCATGCACGTATCGCAAGATTCGATGTGATGAGTACTGTAGCACTTTTTAAGAAAACTTTTCGCGAACTAAACCAGGGCTAAAGAACTCGCAGCCTCACTTCCCTACAGTACGTCATGTTACATCTGCAGTGCCACAGTACGTCATGTTGCATATGCAGTGCTGAGATAGGTTCTGAACAAAATGACGCATTAAGGCACTCCTGCGTATATAAAAAAAAGAAAAAAAAAGAACTCTATCTTCAGGAATTAAACCGTACCAAAGATTTCAAAAACAAAATGTTCCTCCAAACACGCGTATGTTTGAAATTGCTGCATCAGGGAGAGTATACTCGTAATTTCCGATCAGAATTTGGTTCTAGTACAAATTCTGATAATGTTCCGATAACCTGTAAAGATCAATCGGCAAGTAGATGCCGGTGCCGGTCACCCGGCTGGCATCAGATGCCAACCTCAAGTTCCACAGCAAAAAGAGCAGGCTGCAACCAAGGATGCTCAAGTTCCTGGAAGGCAGCCCCATTGCGCAGGCAGTCATTACCTACCTTGTGCTGGTTGGAACTTGCATGGTGATGGGGGACGGCGCCCTCACTCCATCCATCTCAGGTATATATACTTTACATCATCAGTTCATCACTGTTTCTATTTTAAGATACATGGGACAATGTTTTCTCATTTAAAGACAAATACAGTGATAGTTAATTACTTCATAATCCAAGAATAGTCTTTGGTCTTTCAAAAAAAAGAATAGTCTTTGTCAGACAACCATCTGTATGACGCCTGTAGCAGAATCAGCTGACATAAAGCATTGCTGCAATAACTTGAAACATGTATAAAGGATGTAAATTCCACTGAATCATAAAAAGCATTTTGATTTGTCATCCCAATTCCTAGCGCAGATTTAAAAGTAATAGGGTCCAATTCTCTTTTCGATTTCCTGATGCTGTTCTCCAAATTTATCCAGTCCTGTCAGCTGTTCAAGGAATCCAGTCAAGATCCTCTAGCATTAAACAAGGTAATACTGCCTACCATCTCTGATCATGATATTTTGTTTAGAGCCATTTTATTGTTGGAATGAAAAACAATGAGTAATATTTTATCTTTCTTGTTTCAGGGCACGTTGTCCTCCTATGTGTGATTATCCTGGTCATCCTTTTCCTTTTCCAACAATATGGCACAAGCAAAGTTGGCTTCACTTTTTCTCCCATTATGCTCGTGTGGTTTGCGTTGATTGCTTCCATTGGACTATACAATATTATCAAGTATTATCCACCGGTTCTGAAAGCCATATCCCCACATTACATATATCTTTTCTTCACGAGGAACAAAAGGGCTGGCTGGGAGCAATTTGGAACAGTTGTTTTGTGCATAACAGGTAAGAAATGTAGCCTAACTATGATACTTTTTTTTTGTTTCAACAAGTAACATGCAATATAATCATAGAAAGCTATTGTTCATGTGATACAACAAGAAACAAGCAACATTTGATTATTTTGTAATCAAGTACTAGCCTGTTAATGAATTCAGAACTAAATAATTGTGGTTGCCATCAGGTGCTGAAGCTATGTTTGCTGACTTGGGTCATTTCAACAAGAAATCAATCCAGGTAATTAATATGATAATTTTCCTATCCTATTATATAAATAAGAAACCGTTAGTTAATTCCCTTTCCTTTGTCCTTGCAGATGGCATACTCATGCCTAGTTTATCCAGCACTGATACTTGCATATGCTGGCCAAGCAGCATTTTTTATCAAGAACCCATCTAAGCTCAGCACAACATTTTATAGTAGCGTCCCAGAGCCACTGTTTTGGCCAATGTTTATCGTAGCTACTTTGGCTGCCATCGTTGCAAGCCAGGCATTGATATCTGCCAGTTTCTCCATCATCAAACAATCAATTGCTTTAGGTTGTTTTCCTAGAGTTACCATGAAGCACACCTCAAAGAAATATGAAGGCCGAGTATACTCTCCAGAGATCAACTACTTCCTGATGATTGCTTGTATATTGATTACTGTTGGTTTTAAGGGTGGACCAGAGATTGGGCAAGCCTATGGTAAGCAATCTAGCACATACTTATATTAGTTTTGTTTGTTACTTTTCCTCATCATTTTTGTGGTACGTACATGGGCTTTAAAGCACAGTTTTTACAGTATTGCATAAATTTGAATAGTACTTTATAGAAACATCATGCTTAGCTTGATGCAGTATTATAAACATTAGAGCTCAAGTAAATAATGTACACATTCTTTTGGTCTACAGGTATTGCAGTGATATGGGTTATGCTTATTACAACGCATCTGATCACAGTGGTCATGGTAATAATATGGTAAACTCATTCTGCAATAGCTGGGTCATTTTATATATTATCTACACTGCCATTGAAGGTCTTATGACGATATCACTCCTATATAAGATTGCACAAGGCGGCTGGGTTCCATTTGCAATAACTGCATTTTTCCTTATAATTACACTTTCTTGGACCTATGGCCGAAGCAAGAAAAATGAATATGAAGTGAGTAACTTGATGGATAGGCAGGAATTCATTAAAACAGTTAATATGAGCAACAGAGTACCTGGAATATGCATCTTTTGCACAGACTTGATGAATGGCATCCCACCAATTGTGAGCCATTACGTTCAGCACATGGGTTGTTTCCCCGAACTGATTGTCACAGAACCGACCAATTTATAAGAGCACAAGTACAAAAACAATCGCCGAAACGATCAAATTCTCGAACTTGAGTCCATATAAACTCGGTAGTCAACTGAAATCTCGAAGGATTTCAAACCAACTTGTATACAACCAAGATCACAGTAATTCAACATAACATATCGTACGTTACAACATTTCGCAGACGTTCGCAAATAGATTACATCATCACTGAGTCATCGTTATTACAAAACAAGTCTTGTAAAACATACGGAAGCAAATAGTTTAACTTACACACCCGAGTTCAAATACACATACTGGTTCGCTGATCACAGCCCGCAAAAGCATTCAGATAAGAGAACAGAGATCATGCCCATGATCTAGTCTTCATCACCCGCCGGGTGGAGACAATACTTACAGAATCCCTGATATAGAAGGTCATCTGCAACAAGAGGGAATAAACCCTGAGTACGAGAATGTACTCAGCTAGACTTACCCGTCGAAAACCAAAATAAATGACACCAAGGATTATACATAGCTCAATGTAGTGGATCTGGCTGACACTTTCTTTTTGCAGAAAAGCATAAGTACTAATGATCAACTCTTAGCCTGAACTAGCAGTGACTTTTTAGCCATTAACCTGTCATCTATATTAGCACCTATACTAAGCAATCATTTTATTAGGGTGCAAACATTAATAACCATATCAGGTATTCATTGTGGCAACCTTATCATCATCATCCATTTAACCATATCGTTAAATTAATTGAATCTACGTTGCCGCTGCTCAATCAAGTTCTCACTATCCGGGAGAGACGGCGATTCGAATCGATTCCTATCCAGCTGGAGGGATATTCCTAAACACAAACCATGCTTTCCCCGTCGGAGTCGCAAACAAGTCACCTTTGGTACGATTCAGGAGTCGCGAGTCCGAACAGATCGACATTCTCAGAGAACCACTCTACCAAGGTTGTTCGGGACTCTAGCCCGCCTTGGACTTATACCAATGGCTCTCCGCACATCCTTACTACCTCCAGAATGCCGCCACTGCTCGCGTCCCCGGTCTGAGTCGAGCTATTAGGCTTCGCGATCGGAACGACTTATCTGGCCAGCTAAGTGTTAGGCTGCGTTCAACATGACATGAGGACGTACAGCGTATCGGTCCTTAAATGACTCAGACGGAGTCACTATGTTCAAACCTACACAAGACCCCGCCCGGTCTTAATTCATTATTCACATGATTCTTTTCCACGATAGCAAATATAGCCAACCGTGATCCACCTCATCCTAAAGCTCGCAGGTGACAGGGAATCACCTGACTTCTACCGCACTAAGCATGGCTAAGCATTTAACCCGTTCCTGAACTTAAATAGGATTCCAGTGCGATATCTGGACAAGGAAGGATATATAATGTAGCAATTGGTTCCAACCAATTCCTATACTTAATGCATCATCAATAATAAAAGATACTCAGTGTATTTGTAAAGACATGGGAGGTTTAATATGCTCCGGGGCTTGCCTTTCAGGAACGAGGAAGGCTGGTGGTCAGGGCACTCGGGCAATTCCTCCGCGGCGACTGCTTCGTCGGCTTCCTGCACCTCGGGTTCCTCCTCCTGGTTGGCTCCCTCGAACTCCAGCAACGTCACTCCCTCCGGCACACCTATTGCATGAATGCGCAAGATAAATATCATGGATGCACATGAACGAATGTCAGGGATGCTCGGGAAATGCACATGTTCGCTGTAGTTTGCATATTCCAATTTAAGCCTATTCAAATCACTTTACTTACCAAGTTTATACAACCTAATATATAATTGCTCATCTTCAGTTAATGACCTAGCACCTGCACCTAAGTATATTCTCAAGTTAGGCTAACCCCTAACAAACAACGGAAACATTGTATCAAGCATACACTCAAGCATTTGTATTTCAGTAAAATAAAGACTATGTAGCGGTGCAGTAAACTAGCAATAACTGGAGATTTATAAATCCAAATGACATGCAACAAGACAATCTGAAAAGCTTATGAAATTGTCTACAATTCATTTTTAGGCCTCAAAGCATGATTCAACATTTTACCAAGTCGAATTCATAAATCAACAGAACTCTGTCCTCACAAGGCAGAGAGTAAGCAAAACTGGAACCTAACTTTAAACAGCTGTAGTTTCTAAACTACTGGGCCAAATGTCCTCAAATTTTGACAGGAGCTAGATACATAAATTATCTACAACTTTTGTATTCATCACATTCACAGCAAATCAAAATATCATGGGGAACTTTCCAAAGTCCCCAAATCTGTCCAGAAAGACATAATGCAAACAATAATTATTAACTTATGATATAAACACTTTATTGGACAAAACCAACTTTACTCACATATCACACATATCACAAGAACACCATAAAGTAGGGTGTTCATTCCCAAAACATTTCTTTTAATACCTTTCTTAATTTATTTAATTAATTAGAGGAAATAGTAAACATATATGAAAACTACACCATTAAATCTACAAAAATTACAGTAGACACTACATGCCATAAGTAGACTACCATAAAAATTTCACACCATTTGAGTAAGTATAACAACCTACACAAAAATAGTAAGACAGAGTGGCTTAAAATGGCATAATTAGGAAACCTTAGTGAAAAGTGTCAAGCAACAGATTTTATATTTTTTCTAACATCCTTAAGGTACTAAGATACTACCTACCAAGTTTCATGGTCATAGGATTCCTAGATAATTTACAAAAATTCACTCAAGTATCCACCAATGATAAAAGGAAAATCTATAACTCAAAAACTACACATGTAATGACTCTCAAATTTTAACCAGAGCTTCTACTAAGCAATACTAGCTTACCCACAAAATTTCACAATTTTTGGATCACAGAAACTCAAGATATGATTTAAACAAGTTTGCATGCATTCAAAAACACTTTTCAAGTTCCTATTTAATTCATCCAAAATTTCTACATAATGTGCTCAAGACATATTTTTCTTAAATACTAGACCTCACTATAAGTCTAACAAAATTTGAATCATAGTATTTGGATCTACACATTTGGAGTTACAAAATTTACAAAACAGCCCTAAAACTGGAATTATTTGAACTAGCTTCTCAAACTCGGTCACTGACAAGCGGGGCCCTCGGGTCAGACGACCCCACAGGTCAGCGAGAGGAAACAGGGGAGGCAGCGACGACGGCGCGGCACACGGCGAAGCTCGCCGATGGCGGCTCCTCCAGCGAAACTGATGGCACCGGCGTGCTCCCCAAGTTACCCCGCGTCGATTGACCTACTAACCCTAAGCTCTAGCGGCCCCTAAGTACCCCGGCCACGGAGCTCGGCGGCTCGGCCATGGCGCACGGCGGCGCTCCGGCGAACCCCGACGTTAGGTACCCGGACAAGGTGCGCATAAGCTTCCTGGGACCAAGGAGAACCTCCCTACGCTACTGCTACGGGATGCGGTGAAGTGGTTGCGTGCGGCCACGTGAGGTCACCGGTGCGGCCATGGCGCCCATGGCGTGGCGGTGCACGGAGTCGGCAATGCCGCTTACCTAGTGCACGTCTGGTTCAGCGAGAGTGACGACTAGGTTCGTGGGGTGCTAGCGGAGCTTTGGGCGGGACGGTGCTGGGCGAGACGCAGCGGTGAGCGCGCGCGAGCTCGGCGGAGCAACAGGTGACGGCGGTGGCTTCTCAGCGGCTCAGGCGCACGCGGGTGGAGCGAATGGAGCAGGGTCACAGCCGGGGTGAGCGCGGGCGTGATGTGGAGCGCCGAGGCCCGACGTGGCCTGAGCGGGCAGCGCAACGGCGACGCGCGGCGCCACGCGGCGTTTGAATCCTGACGCCGGTCGGCCATGACCGGTCTGAACCTCACGGTTTCAAAGTTCATCGATCCCGACTGACAGGCGAATTTTGACACCGATTCACTCTTAAACCGTGATGATATAGCTCAAGGTGTAATTGACAAAGTTGAACATCTACATGTGAACTACAACTTTTACAATTGGAGCTCGAGCTGGTTTGGCTTTGTTTGGGAGCTACAAGGTGCATAAGTTGGGTACATGAAACTGAAAATCGGTTCACAGACTTAGAAATTTTCCTGAGTTTCCAAATAGACCTCAAACTGACTTGTGGGCCCTTTTTGAACATGTTGTGCACATTTTCATGACTTAGCTTCTAAACAAAGTTTGTTCCTTATAAATTTTGCTACAACTTTGTTTTAGGTTGCTCAGACATGCAAACATCCTAAGCTGTACTTTTTAAACAGTCAAACACAAGAGCTCTAGGGGGTCCATAATGGTCAAACCATGACTTGGGAACCTAATTAGGCAAAATGATCAACATGAACCTTGTTCCTAATGACATTCTAAGTATAACTAAGTTGTTTAAGAGAATTATTAGTCACACCACACATTGGTCACACAAGAATCAAGCAAGGTATGTACTGAAACAATGCAAAACATATGAATTGTTACAATTGTTTCATAGTCATGTTTCACATGTTCCATGATCTTGTTGCATAGTATTAACTAACTTTGTTTCACTAAAGTGAGTGGCACATGTTGCACTTAAGTGTTGCACACTTTACATTTCATAAAAGAAACAACACACATGAAATATACAACATGTTGCAATGTTTCGAAATCATGTTTCATGTGATATAAGTTCACGAATGGATGCATGATGCTCATGTTCATGAAATGCAGTGCAAATGTGGAAGCCAAACACCTGGGGTGTTACACTGATGGTGTTTGTCACAGTGAGGCATCTACCTGTGACACCAGTCCTGCCCGAAGAGCGCTTCCTCTTTGACAGACTAGAGCCTTTTGGTGTTTACAGGTGCATAGTCCAATATGGTTATATGGACACCCAGAATATGGAGGATGATGAGTATGTTCTATCAATCATTGCATCCCTCAAGGAAATAGCTCAAAGTGATGATGAGACCATGATGATGGATTCAGCTTTAGCAAATGGAAGGACCTTTGTACTTGGAAGGGTTATTTTAAAAATGAGCTCCAAGCAAAACTGTTTCAAGTGCTTTGTTATTAACAACCTTTACAGGTTTTTGCAGAAGAATTTCAGGTCCAACATTTCCAGTCTAAAGATAGCTCCTAGTAAAACCTTGCAGATTGGAATGCAATATGAGATTTGAGTAGAGGAACCTTACAAGATGGACATGTGATTTTAGAACATTCAGATGTGTGGAGTTTAGATGTTTCTTATTTTTAATTGGCAATACCAGTAAACTATTTGTTTAGGTTAGCCTCTCCATACAAAGCTACTATGGTCAAAACTTTGGAACTATTTATTTGAGTGAGGTTTTTGTTTCACAGTTGTACTATATATATTTGTTTGAAGCTTGGTGAAATTATTTTTCTTTAAGCCCAATCCAGAATGTACGAATGTGAGGCCTTGATCAGACAGCCAATGATTTTTTTTTCTTGACACTGCAACAAAATTGCTTTGTTCTAAACCAAATTTTTGTATCATGCAAAATATCAGTAATAGACATCCTGTACATAGTAGCTTGTTGTGACTTTATTTAAATTTTTTTTGCTTTCTATCAGCATGGAGAGTGTTTTCCTTGTTTAGCTAAACATAGATCAAATTATTTGAAACACTGGATCAGGACAAGAAAACGTATCTCAAGGTTAATACAAGTAATAATGACAAGATAAGTTAAAGTTGGTTTGGTAACACCTTAAGATCGCTCGCCTGTTTAGTTTTATCCCACAACACTGCATCAGTATACTTTGGTACCGCTGGAAAATCAAACGCATTAATTTTTATACCACTGAACTGCATTGGTACATTTTTTTCTACAAATACTTCGAACAGACTTGATCATTAGCTGAGTTTTTCTTTATAAAAAATCTATGGAGCAAAAAAAACATTTGGTAGACTCATGCACTTAAATGGCAGTTTTAGGTAATTCATTCTGATTGGTGGTTTGAAAGGTTAGAAAATAAAGGAGTATCTTTAAGGTTACCAAACTATGCATCTCTGGAGAAAAAAAATACATTAAAACAATAGTGGAAAGCAGAACCGATGAAATATTGTTGGGAATCAACTATACAAGAAGCAGTGCTTCCTCCATGGAGTCTTTATCTGACTGCTTTATACAACCATATGTAACTTAGCTACAATAAACTAAACCTTAAACGGAAATTTAGAGGGAGGAGAATATTGGAACACCAGGTATGGTGGCACCTGAATCTACAACGAAGATGTTGCCAGTCACATACGACGATGCTTCATGGATCAGGAAACGGACCAGCGACGTCAACGCAGGATCAGTAGCGCCATGCTCCTTAAGCGGCACTATCTTTGAAGCAACGGTGCTCAACCACCTCTTTTGAAACAGAGGAGCGGTTATCTCTGATTTGAAAAGCCCAGGCGCAATTGAGTTCACTCTGATGCCATACGCGCCCAATTCCAAAGCCATAATCTGCAAAAAAAAAAAAACATAATCAGATTAGTTTATCACGAACACAAGGCGCAGAACAAACGTTTGATGAGGAATAGCAGTACTACCTTGGTGGCATAATGCACAGCAGCCTTTGAGGATGCATATCCAGTGGAGCCAGGCAGATGCCCTCGGTTAAGGCCAGCAATAGAGGTGATGTTCACCACTGAACCATTTAGCTTGGCATCACGCATGCGTCGACAGACATGTTTGGCCACGAGCCATGATCCGGTTAGGTTCGTCTTGATGATTCTGTCCCACTCATCCTCAGGCCAATCTAATGGAGAATGCACTGCACCTGAGGTATAATAAACAACAAACACAGATATTACCATACACTCGAGCCAATATGTTCTTGGTCCGCTAACGAATTGGGATTACAAATCTGAAGTTAGTTTGGTTTGGTGCGTATTTTCATTTGGCATTTAGATCCCTAAAATGAACATATCTGAGCTCCAATTTGGTGGATACTCGTACCTCGGATGCCAGCGTTGTTGATCAAGGCGTCGATGCGGCCAAAGGCGTCCCAGGTCCTCTGCACCGCCGCCTCCAGGACCGAGCCACCGGCGGCGACGTCGAGCTCCACGGCCACCGCGCGGGGGGCTTCGGCGGCAGCGGAGGCGTTGATCTCATCGCAGAGCGAGCGGAGCCGGTCGGCGCGGCGGGCGGCGGCGACGACGCGGCAGCCGGCACGCGCCAGGTCGAGGCAGAAGTCGCGGCCGATGCCGGAGGAGGCGCCCGTCACCAGCACCACCTGCCCCTCCAGCCTGCTCCACGGAGGCGGCGGCGGCGACAGCCCAGCCGACGGCATCGCTGGTGCGCTCTCGGGGGAGTAAGAAGGGGATTTCAGAGCCACCTGCTAGTGCTATAGCTAGTGAATTCAGTGACCACGTCTCTTAAATTATTTGGTGACAACTAACAAATTTCAATTTCTTTTTTGATTTAAGTATAAAGCGTATTCTCGATTGAAATGGAGAGATTGGAATGGACTTTGTTTTTTTTATGGACAAAAGCTAGTTGGTGAAAAATCGTTTACTTTTTTTTTTCTAATGCTAATTTCGGTGCATGAAAATGATTGATTCTGTGAAGTATAATGCTTATTAGTATTGCGGAGTGTAGTAGCGTCCGCTAAAATGGAAACTAACTCATTTGACCCATTAACATTTATGTTTATCTAGTTTTGAAGTGTCCAATGCAACTCCGGTTCCACGTTAATAGTAGTACCTCATACTTTTCATCTTTGAAAACTGAATCTTCCATTTTTTTTCGGTGGTTTTTAATTTAAGTAACATGGCAGCGATTCTCATGTAAGTTGGTGGTTTTTGCCCTGTTCATAAAGATGTAATTGAACATTAGCCTCAAAACCATGCTGTATGCAGGGAATTTAGGATGTGTAAGATCAGAAATCAATATTTTAAATATCTGACTAAGTCAGTAAGCGTGTGTTTGTATCAGAGAAAAAATGGAATATGATAGTCATGTTCATGTTTTTATTAGATAGGATTGTTCCAGTCAAGTGTTTCATTGAAGGGAACAAAATAATCTATATTTTGTGTTTGGTTGAGAGAATTGAGTCAAGTGAATGGAGGGAGTTTTTAACACCATCATCCACAAAATGCCCCCCCACCCACCACTAAGTAGTCTCATGCGCATGTCCTAAGCCTTTTAGTGCGAGGATGTTGGTGCTAGCCGAGGACACCACTAGGCCTCCCGCGATGCTCGCAAGCCGATGCCAAATTTGCCCATGACACCTAAAGCCACCCTTGTCCATGGCGGCCTGACATTGAATCCGCCCATAATGACTGAAGCCATGTCATCCATAGCCGTCCGACGTTTGATCCGCCCGAAGCTACGTCGTTCAAAGCCCACAACCTCTCAACCACCACCACTACTATAGAATGAAACTTCGCAGGAGGCCAAAACTCATTTACCAAGGCGGGCAACACGTCCACCTGCCTCGAAAGGTCTGTGTTAATCAAAATCAACGCAGGCTTGACGTTGCACCCGCCTGCGTTAATCAAAATAATAGAGGCGGTAATTTCACGAATTAAACAAAAGCCCAGTGGCCCACCGAGGCCGTTGCCGAGGTCCACCGAGCCCGCTGCCACCGCGTCCACGCCGTCGCGCAGTGAGCCTGCCGCCGCCGGAGGGCCTTGCTCCACGCGCCACCGGAGTAAGGGCTGTGCAGATCCGCCGCGCCCGTGCCCGCAACCGCCGTCGAAGGAGTTGCCACGCGTAGATCCGTAGATAGGGGAGCCGACGGAGGAGTGGCCGCGTAGATCCGCCACCGCCACTAGAGGGTGCCCTTGCCTCGCGTGCCTGAGGAAGCCTTGCCTCGCGCGCAAGCGGTGATGGAGGTGCTCTGTCGAATCCATGCTCGGTGGTGGGGAAGAAGGGGAAGGGGATCTCGGATTCAGCGGTAGTGGAGGTGGTACGGCTCGACGACGGTGGGGAAGGATGGATCTGTCGGTGGTGGAGGTGCTCTGGCTCGGCGGCGGCGGGGAAGGCCGGATCCACGCTTGGTGGTGAGGAAGGAGGGGGAAGGGGCGTCGGATTTGCTTGGTGCGGTGCCATCGTCGCCGAGGAGGCACAGCCCCGCTACCGAGCTCGCGCCGAGTAAGAGAGAGAGAGAGAGGGGAGAGAAGCAGAAGAAGTAGACGGGGTGCGGCAGCTGGGATTGAGAGAAGTGGAGAGGTGGAGAGAGGGGGTTGAGATTTTATATTTAGGGTTTGGAGCAGGCTGCTGAGTGGGCCTCAAGCCTTTTAACCGAGACGGGCCTCATAAGAGGCCTGCCTCCGAAAATAGATTCATTTTCGGAGGTGGGCCTCTTCCGTAAATTGATTTTAGGAGTTGGGTATTTTTTTACGGTCTCCGTAAATTGATTTTGCGAGACGGTTAATTGTGCCATATATGAAAACGTCTACCTCCGAAAATCTCAGGCATTTTACGAGATGGATGAATTTTGTGACCGCCTCCGTTAATGTTTGGGCAGTGTCTCGCAAAATCATTTTTATAGTAGTGCACCTCACGTCGAAACGGTAGAGGACGATGTATACTAGGGACAACCTTGCCCTCTCGATTTGGAGAGATGGGGTCACTCAAATCTATGAAGAATATTTTCTTTAGGGATATATTTGTTCTAATGAAAATTTTCCATTGTTTCCTCTCTAGAGGTGCTAAATCATAGCCATCAATTTAAGGGTTTCCTTTCATGCAATGAACATCATCCGTTTGATGTAAATTCAACTGTCACCGATCATCTTCAACACGGGATGGTTGTTATTTCTATCCACCGCCGATCAGCATCTGTCCTTGTCGGTCCGTTGTCTGTCGCATCTAGCACTATCCCTGCCAGGGCCCTGTTTAGTTTCACCAAATTCCCAACTTTGACACTATGCAAAAAGAAGATTTCCCGTCACATCAAATTTGCGGTACATGCATGGAGTACTAAATGTTGACGAAATCAAAAACTAATTGCACAGTGTGGTTGTACTTTGCGAGACGAACATTTTGAGTTTAATTAGTTAACGATTGGACAATTATTACCAAATGAAAACAAAACGACATTGTAGCTACAGTGCGTTTGGCGGCGCTGATTCGGCCCAACTAAACGTGGCCCTGGATAACCCGGTGTCATTGGACCATCTCCATGACTTCCTCGCCCTTCCATAGTCCAATTGTCGTCCTCCTCACTCGTGCCCAGCGACAGGCTCACGCTGCTCCACCTTGCGTGCCACTTCTCCCGCTTGGCCAGCGTGCCTCTCCAAAACTCTTTGTATATACACATAGAGCACAACCAACCTAAAAACCCACCCTCCTTACGGGCGTGTGGGCATCAAAATCAAGATTGGTTTCAGACGCTGCAGTATAAGAGATGTGTTTTTTAACTAGCAAATATGCATGTGCGACACGCACGTGTTTACGAAAAACATTTCAAATCCAATGGCAATATTAATTGAATTCTCGATATATTAGTTCATATATATTTTGGCTCGTATGGGCGTCAGAGTCCTTTTTGGCTCGTATGGACGTTAGAGTCTTACATCTCACTTGTGTTCATATTTTTATTATTTTCCTTTTTCGTGGTCTAGTAGGAATCTTAGTTGAGGAGGAGTCTTACATCTTACTACATGTAAGATCACTAATGATGGATGTCTCATATAGCACGACGTCTAGATCGAACGGTTATTATAGAGGGAGAACCCTCTAAAAAAAAATCACTCTTTTACGGTGTGATGAGATGAGATGACGATGAACCCACTTAAAAAAAATCTTATATACAAAAGAAAAAGCCCGACAAAATGACAATCTGATCCGTTTTTAGAAATCAAATTTTGCTTTGACTACGTTTCAAAGGAGGATATTTTTGTTTGGCTGCCACAGTTCCCGTACGAGTCCATACCAATTTTCTAGGTGTCAATCGAAAGCCCAGTCCAAAATCCGAAAGCGAAAAATATGACCTGCTTGAAGCCGTAAAGGCGCAAACCCTCGCGGCCTCGCCTGACCGGATCCCCATCCGATTCCAGCCTCCCAGAACCCCTCCAAACCGAGGTTGAAACCGCGCTACAAGCTACATGGATTGGACGCCTGGCTCTGGAGATCCCAACGCTTGCCGGATTTGAGATCTGGTGGGTTTGGTGGCCGCCCGGATCCGGAGGAGACGCCGGCAGTTTGCGAGGTTTTGTTGGCTCCCTTGCGTCGCGGAAGGCCATGGAGTACCGCGCCTTCGACAGCAGCGGTGAGTCGCGTCTAGCTGATCCCTATGTTGTTTGCTTTAATGCTGGCAAATGCAAATGCGAGGAAGCCCTGGTCTTGCGTGCGGTATTGATGGAAGCAGCATTAGGCTGCTGCCGGCGATTGTCTTAGGATGGGTACAGATGTCAGTAGCGTGGTGGTGCGATTCTGTTTATAATTTTTTTTGTTATCAGTAGTCGCATGGAACATGTGTGATTGGTATCTTTCAGGTTTGACTCCATTGTACATTATCGTTAATATGAACTGTGGCGATGGGATAGTGAGGGGAATAGCGCGGGTAGTCTGGTTGATGCTTTCTGAATACTGATGGTGGAAGATGGACCACATATTTAGATTACTGGGAGTAGACAGGGTTTTATTTATTGTTTCTCCTATAATAGTTCCATGTAAATGTGATCTAATTATCATAGAATTCACAAAAAGTAGCATAGCTGCATGAAGAATTGGATTGAATAACATGCCTTACATGCCTTTTGTAGTATGACTGTTTTTTTTTTTTTTGAACTGAACCGGGAGAGTTGCCTTTTATATTACAAAGGGGAAGGTCTGGACGGACAAGTCAATAATTTACTATTGTGGAAACAACATAAAGCTATGGAACTTATCTGAACACCACCAATCTGGAACTTGAGTTTATTGCTTTAGAAAAGTTTTTGATATTTGCATTATTGTTGTATTGATTATTTGCCTGATTTCAGTGACTGGTGATGAGCTCCCTCCAACATATCAAATTAGAGGACCAAGGGTGCATTTCAGTGGGAACGGAAGGTCATTAGCAGGCGCACTTTCTCAGCCGCACATCAAGTTGGATAGCGATATACATCAGATTGAGCAACAGGCTTATACTGGTGTTCTCAGAGCATTCAAAATGCAATCGGATGCCCTGACATGGGTAATTTCATCAATGGAAACTTATTGGTGACTATTGTAGCCTATTATATTCCTTACCGAGAAATTTTAACAAGGGTCTTGTACAGGAAAAAGAAAGTTTAATCACTGAACTAAGAAGGGAGTTGAAAGTCTCTGACGTGGAACACAGAATGCTATTAAACATGGTCAATGAAGAGGAGGCTGTTCATAGAATAAGGTACCGTGTAGGCCTGTATAACTATAAAGGTTAAAGCATTTGCATTCATCGAGATGAACAAATTGGTAACTTCAATAATGGTTCCATGATCATTAAAGTGTGCTTTGTATTCATAAACTTCTGTAGGAAGTCAAGGCAGGGAGGTGGAATGCAATCTAGCTTGCCTTGTAACAGCGTAGTTGATCACAACCATGGACCTCTCAAGAGGCAGAAGAAATCCCATTCCATGTATTCACTCCCTGTGGATCCCCACTCACCCATCATGCCTTTGCAAGCAATCGTGGGCAACAAGACATATAGAGTAGGTTTGGAGTATTCCTGATCCTGCTTTTTGTTCACCATCAACAATGTTCTTATAGTTCTTAATAGGTGACCTCCTTTCAATCGTGAAAGACATGCCAGTAGCACAAAAATTATGTTCAACTGGCACACACATTCACACACACACATGCACACACAGACACGCAAGTTGAACCAAGATTAAAAATTATTTCTTTTGAAAGATAGGCAAGTCAGGAAGGTAATATGAAAGTATGTTTTGTTATTACATCCTTTTTCATTGGCAATGTTTTGTTGACGAGGAGCCAGAATTCTTTGCCTGCTGTTTTGATGTTCTATTACATTTTTTGTGAATGCTTGATCAAGCATTGGCCTAACCTAGCGTCTGATATTTTGCTTAATGAGTTTGGGTTCAACGCCCGTTTTATATTGTTTCAAAATCTTAATCATCATCATTGAGCATGCATTTATCATTGAGCATGCATTTCTGTAGTTAGTGTAGCATGCTTTGTGTTCTACTGGCAGTTAAAAAGTGCCCCCTGACAGCTGGCACCTGAAAACCCAACTGCCTATCAAACCCTTCCACATCAGGGTGGTTGGCTGGCATCTGATGGTGTTATGAAAGGTATGGAAGGGAGAAGCGGAAGGTATCATGCAAACGAGTATTATGCTTCACCTAATGACATGGGGCTTTTGAACTTCAATCATATTGACATACCTAATACTGAAACTCTTGTGAAAAAGGTACATATTTCTCAATTTAGTGAAATTGAATGGAAGATTGTTATGTCAACGTCTTATGTGTGTTATCAACAGGTGGAAAGGGTATTATCCGATCCAGATGTGTATACAATTGAAAGGGCAAAGAAACTGCTTATAGTAAGTTGGTTTTCTCTATTCCCCCTAG
This sequence comes from Miscanthus lutarioriparius, assembly GCA_904845875.1. NCBI lineage: Eukaryota > Viridiplantae > Streptophyta > Magnoliopsida > Poales > Poaceae > Miscanthus > Miscanthus lutarioriparius. The sequence goes on from CAJGYO010000110.1 coordinate 103,151, forward strand.
TAGTTCCTAAGACAATCTGAACTGGGGAAGTTACCGTTCGTTCCTTCTTGAAAAGTTGATGTATATTACTATCATTGCAGGACCAAGAGCAGTCATTGCTTGATGCAATTGCCAAACTCAATGAAGCATCTGATGGCGAAAATGGTAAGTTGCCATGGGTTGTTAGCATTCATAAATTTGCTATTTAAACGAATAGTTGCTCACTAGACAACGTAAATAGATTGTGAAGTACCAAATATTTATTACTGTCATTTATTTTCCTTCGGCATAGTGATATATTTCCATGCGATAGGAGGTTGCATGTGATGTTTTGTGTAGTTCAGCAACATATTATTTCGAATACATGCTAACAGCTTTCATAATGCCACTGAAATGCCATAGCAAGTTGGCAACTTGTGGCATGTGCAGGTTAAGGGTAGTATATAGGCAAAGGAACTCTACTGTAAATGATTAAGAATAGCTATATTTCTTACTGTAAACATTTATCACCTCTTTTTTGGTCAAAAAATGGAGACAGATGAGTACATGTGTCCCTTGTCTCTTCTTTATCTGGAAGGCTGTATTGGTTGCAGTTTGTTGTGTGCATCGACCTCCAAAATACACTATATACTTAGCATTGCTACTTTGTGCCCTGGTGTTGTAGAAGGCTTGGAATTCAATGTAGGTTTGCTGAGCACTGCATGTCAATGAGTGAGTCAGCCCCACGTGGGGAACTGGAGTTTGGAGATTCCACTGTTAGACATAGATTTATCCAACGTTTTGAGCATTGCATCTTATAACGTTTTGTATGGTGATCCCATCAAGCGTTGCACATTAATTCTGATATTGATAAAGTTCAGTAACAGCTCTCTATGTAACAGATGATATGATGCTCGTTGGAAGCCGGATTACCATGGGGTGACACGGGTGGCACACCTCTGACAGGGGTGATATTTTGGAGTCCACACCTCTGACAGCGGGTTAAGAGACAATGATGCGTGAAATGCTGTGTAAATAACGCTACTTGTTAGTCCGGTAGGTCAGGTTCTTTTGGGAGTCAGGCAAATCTGTGCATGCAATGCAATGGGAATATGTATCTTGAGCACCATCACATCCGGTGATGTGATGCTGTTTCATTTCATCTTTAATCTGAGTAAGCTTATCTATGCTTGCCCCCTAGAAATATGGTATGTTATTTAAACTTTATCAGAGTTGATCCCAAGCTTAGTTTAAATTTGAGTGGAACGAAATCTGCATTTGAAGTGGATATGGGTGAAGTTTTGTCTATAAGTTGTCCAGAGCGGCATATACTTGTTAGAGTTGCTATGTTGTAATTGTGTAGGCATCTGCTACAGATATGGATCAGGAACACATTGTCCACAGTTGTTGGAATTATATGGCTGCCGAAGCTCAAAACATTTTGCAGAATTGCAGGAGCGGGATTTGGATAAGCAACTTCCAGCAACCAGCACAAATACTATTGCACAGGCCGATGCTCTAGTCTCAGCTGATAGAGTCAGCACGTTATATTGCTTGATAGACCCATGCTAGTCTCAGTTGACAGCACACAGCACGTTATAATGCAGGATAGGTTGTGTTCTAGTCACACAGCGTTTGTAGGCGTTTTGGTTTTGTTGTTTAGTGTTTCAGTTGACAGTTTTTGTAGGCGTTTTAGTTTTCGTCTTTAGATTACTGTAAGTAGGCCAAAGCATCTAATCGGGGATACCTCAGTTGGGAGAGCGTCAGACTGAAGATCTGAAGGTCGCGTGTTCCATCCATGCTCACCGCAATGTATTTATTTTATTTTTAAACCTTTTTCCTGCAGTTAACAAGCTTCCTTTGTCTTTTTTTTACCTTTTCTTTTAACAGCAGTTAACAAGCTTCCTTTGCCCTTTTTTCCACCAGTAGACAAGCTTATATTAGTTTTAATTTTTTAACATTTTTCAAGTAGTTAACAAACTCCGCCTATGGTGGGGTGCTTTTGGTGTCCCAGCATAGCAGGTCAAGCTCTGGTAAAGGAGAAGGGTTGTGTTAGGCGCGGCGAGCCAATGTAAAAACTTAGCCACTTTAATGGAGATGAAACCCAAAAGAATCATGTTGGGGCGTAACCCTCTTAGCGACGCGCCATGTCGGAATCCGGGTATGGTGTTAAATGAGTAAGGGCCGGGTCGTCACCCCCGTGACGCGTCGTGTCGTGATCTGGACACGGTGTCAAGTGAGTAAGGATCGGGTCGTCGCATCCTTAGTGGCGCGCCACATCGGCGCCCGGGTGTGGTGCAAAATGAGTAAGAGTCTTCACACCTACCTTGACGGGTGCGTAGGGTAAGGAAGCTAGTCGATCCAACTAGAATCCGTTTAGGTAGCTGAAATATAGGGTCCCTTACAGGTAAGTTAAGAGAGTTAGTGGACACAGCGGTTAGGAGGCGTGTAAATATCTTATGCGTCCAAGAGACTAAATGGAAGGGACAGAAGGCGAAGGAGGTGGACAATATCGGCTTCAAGCTCTAGTACACAGGGACAACTTCAAATAAAAATGGAGTAGGACTTTTGATTGATGAGAGCCTCAAGGATGGTGCGGTGGAGGTGAGAAGGCAAGGGGATAGGATCATCTTAGTTAAACTTGTCATTAGTGATATGGTCTTAAATGTAATTAGTGCGTATGCCCCAAAGTAGGCCATGATGAGAGTGCTAAGCGGCTTTTCTGGGAAGACTTAGATCGATTGGTTAGAGATGTCCCTAGTAGCGAGAAGCTCTTTATAGGAGGTGATCTTAATGGCCATGTAGGTACATCAAGTGCATGTTTCGAGGCGGTTCATGAGGATTTCGGATATGGTAGTAGGAACCAGGAGGGAGAGGAAGTCTTAGACTTCGCCATAGCTTTTGATCTGATGATAGCTAACACTTTCTTTCGTAAGAGACAGTCCCATTTAGTGACCTTTAGTAGCGGCCAGTACTCTAGTCAAATTGACTTTGTCCTTACAAGAAGGAGGGATAAATGAGCATGCGTGGACTGTAAGGTGATACCTGAAGAATGTGTGGTCGTTCAACACAAGCTGGTGGTGGCTGACTTCCGCTTTCTAGTGCAAGCTCGTGGGAACAAACAAGCTAGGGTTGCAAGAACGAAGTGGTGGAAATTAGAAGGGGAGGCATCAAAGGTCTTTAAGAAAAAGGTCATTGAAGAGGGCCCTTGGAATAAGATGGCAACATGCGTTCGGAAGGTTGCTTCAGAGGTGCTTGGACTGACCAAAGGAAGCGGATGCGACTCGAAAGACACTTGGTGGTGGAACAAAGATGTGCAAAAGGCTATTAAGGAAAAGGAGTGCTATAAGCGTTTGTATCATGACAGGTGTGCAAACAACATAGAGAAGTACAAGGTGGCAAAGAAGACTGCAAAACGAGCGGTGAGTGAGGCAAATGGGCGGGCCTATGAGGACCTTTACCGACATTTGAGTACGAAGGAAGGATAGAAGGACATTTATAGGATGGCTAGGGCTCACGATAAGAAGACAAGGGACTTCAACCAAGTCAAGTGCATAAAAGATGAGAGGGAGCAGCTCTTGGTGAAGGAGGATGAGATGTCTCGGGGATATAGCTATAGTATGGCTAACCAAGATGTTTAACAATATCTTTCAATCGAACAAGATGCCTAAGAAGTGAAGAAAAAGCATATTGGTACCAATCTACAAGAACAAGGGAGATATCCAAAGTTATACTAATTATTGGGGAATTAAGTTGATGAGCCACACTATGAAGTTATGGGAGAGAGTCATCGAGCAGCGCCTGCGAGGAACGACACGGATATCAACAAGCCAATTTGGTTTCATGCCCAGAAGATCAACCACAGAAGCAATCTTCTTAATAAGACAGGTTATGGAGCTGTTTAGAGAGCAGAAGAAAGACCCCCACTTGGTTTTTATTGACTTAAAGAAGGCTTATGACAAGATACCAAGAAATGTTATGTGGTGGTCTTTGGACAAACATAAAGCCCCATCAAAGTACGTGACCCTCATCAAGGACATGTACAACAATATTTGTGACTAGTATTCGAACAAACGATGGTAACACAGATTACTTCCCGATTAAAATTAGACTTCACAAGGGTCAGCCTTAAACCCGTATCTCTTTGCTTTGGTAATAGATGAGGTTATCAGGAACATACAAGGGGATGTCCCTTAGTGTATGTTGTTCACTGATGATGTAGTGTTAGTGGACGAAAGCTAGACGGGAGTAAATAGAAAACTAGAGTTATGGCGGCAGACCCTTGAGTCTAAAGGTTTTAGATTGAGCAGAACTAAAACCGAATACATGAGATGCGACTTTGGCAGAGTTGTACAGGAGGAGGGAGATGTGAGTTTGGAAGGTCAAGTAGTGCCTAAGAAGGATACCTTTCGGTATCTGAGATCGATGCTACAGAGAGATGGAGATATTGATGCGGATGTTAGCCATAGAATCAAAGCAGGGTGGATCAAGTGGCGACAAGCTTCTGGCATTCTCTGTGACAAGAGGGTACCACAAAAGCTAAAAGGCAAGTTCTATAGAACGACGATTAGACCGGCTATGTTGTATGGAGTAGAATGTTGGCCTACAAAGATTCGACATGTTCAACAACTGAGTGTTGCAGAAATGCGTATGTTGCGATGAATTTGCGGTCACACAAGAATGGACCGAGTTCGGAACGATGATATACGTGATCGCCTAGAGGTAGCACCAATTGAAGAAAAACTTGTCCAACATCGGTTGAAGTGGTTTGGCCATGTCCAAAGGAGACCTCCAAAGGCACCAGTGCATTGTGGAGTCCTAAGCCAAGCTAATAATCTGAGGAGAGGTAGAGGAAGACCGAAATTGACATAGGGGAGGCAATAAAAAGATATTTGAAAGCTTAGGATATATTTAGAGATCTATGTTTGAATAGGAGTACTTGGAAAACAGCTATTGAAGTGCCTGAACCGTGGCTTGGGGCTCTTGGTGGGTTTCAACCTAGCGTACTCCAACTTGCTTGGGACTGAAAGGCTATGTTGTTGTTGATTTTTCAAGTAGTTAACAAGCTTCCTTTGACCTTTTTCTTTTTCCAGCAGTTAACAAGCTTCCTTTGACTTTTTTTTACCTTTTTCTTTTTCCAGCAGTTAACAAGCTTTCTTTGACTTTTTTTCACCAGTAGACAACTTCTTCTTTTTCAGCAGTAAACAAGCTTAGTTTTTATTTGTTTCCTTTTTCCAGCGGTTAACAAGTTTTCTCTGACTTTTTTCACTGTAAACAAGCTTTTTTGATAAAGCTCTGCCACGTTCGGAGTTGTGTTCTTTTCACAGGAATTTTAATTCCTTTGTTTTATGACCATCAAACCAGGTCAACAAACAACCTTTTTTTTAATAAGGCTCAAGCACCTTATGGAATGGGTTTTCTCACAGTAATTCTAAAGTATTGCTCTTCCTGGTTTTGCTGCCATAATGGGGCGTTTAGAAACAAGTAACGGAGGCTATGGAGGAAACAAGGCACAGGCATTTGGAATTGATTTTTCTAGACTCTATAAGCACTGTGTTTCGCATATTTAGAACTTCAAACATTGGCTTCACAAAATTATACTTATATTCTTGACACCTTAATTACTATAACACTATGCCTTATTTTCTTATTTCTAATTTCTTTTGTAATTTGTTGGCACCTAAGCTGACCATATTACCCATCCCTCATTTAATCACGTACCGTCGCCCTCTATCGAAGCATCGCTCATCACCCTAGCCGTTGTCATCGCCGCCTCCCAGTTGTACCACGTACCAATTCGACAAGGCGACGATCTTCGGTACGACTAGGCGGCGGCGGCGGTCTTCGGCACGACTTGGATATGGTAGCGGCAGCGATCTTTGGCGTGACTAGGAGAATGACGATGGTCTCTAGTGCGGTGGTAGCATCGCCTGCCTTGGCTGGGTGGTGGTGGTGCCGAGCGCGCCGGCGCCCAAGCGATGTTTCATGTCATGCCGAGGACGTGGAGGGCAAGACAGAGTAAGATAATAGGGCGGGTGACAATCAGACTCCCAGGGACATGATTAATGAGAGAAGAGCAAATGGTCACCTTATGTGCCAAGCAACAAGAAAAAGGATTAAGAAAGAAATAATAAATAATATATAATACCATAATAATTAAGGTGAAGCTAATGTTTGGAGTCCTAAATATGGGAAGTGTAGCATTTGGAGTCTAAAAAACCAATTTTGTTGGCTATGGAGCTCTCTCTATTCGAGTGGAAAGTCTTGGTTTCCTCCACAAAACACGACAGTAAATCCAAGGTTTTTGCTGATGGCCAAGGCAAGCGTGCGCATGAGGATAGACAATGAAGACGGAGAGAGAGAGGAGAGAGAGAGAGGCCTAGCCATGTAACCGAATCCAGTCATCGGCGTCGGCTCCCACTGAGGACATGTTTGGAACGCAGGAATAGAAAACAGAGGAATGGAGAAAACCGTAAGAATTGAATAGAGTGAAAATGAAAAGCTACAGGATTCGAAAACGTAGGAATGGAAAACTAGATTAGCACTAATCATTGCACTCAAACTGAATCAATAGTCTCATGGTACCTTTTAACGACTCATTGAATGTCTAAATTAACTTATCCCTGCCTGGATATGACTCTTCCCGAAGCAGATAACTTTTGGCAGGCATCAGTTAGCTAGTTGGCCTATTATCAGCGCACTAAGCAAGCCGCAGGAATTTTTCCTTTAGCTCATACCTCGTGTTCTCTTTCCTGCATTTCGTAATGAACGGCTCACCATTTCTTAGGAAAGAAAATCGCCAATCCTTCATTCCAAACAGCAAGACTTGAAAATACTACACAGGAATAGATTCCTTTGGAATTCCTTTGAATTTCCTTTAAACAACCCCTGACCGCGGACGGCCTTCTAAAAGCCGTGTTCTCTAATTCCCGTGATTAATGTTTATAGGGTGTGTTCAGTAGAACTAAAGCACTTACTGTGACTATTTTGCCTCTCAGTAATGTACTATTCCAGCAACTGCGGCTTAAATCCAGCTCAACCAAACACTCGATAGTGTAGTGGCCTGCCCGATAGTGTAGTGCCGCTTCAAATGAAAATTGACCATTGCTGTAATAAAAATCACAGTTGAGATTTGACTAGTGTTCTTTGGACAGTACCTACTCATCGCTATAAAAGTTTCAAATTTCAGCCAAAAAACACACTATAAAAGTTTCAAATTTCAGCCAAAAAAAAACATACTCGACGACAGTTTCTAAACAAAAATCGTCTTCCACAATCCCATGAGAGGCGCAGCGCAGGTCAGTTCATCCAGAGTTTTCCCCGAGAAAAAACAGTACCACCCCTACACGGCTACAACACTGGCATTACAGTACAAAAGCTCGGACGGGACGCTCCAACAACCCTAAGTCATTTACACACAGCTGAAAGAGTCTCTGAGACTGGGCCTATCGCTTCCTACTGCCTCCCATTCCATCCCTTCGCTTCACTTCCTGCCCCCGCGCTTCCCGCCGCCGCCCTTTGCCCTCTTGGACGGAGGGGGAGACGGGGGCGCGGCCGTGCGTTTCGGTGGCCTGCCGATGTTCCTCCTCCCCGGCGGGGCCTTCTTGGACCCGGACCCGGACCCGCCCGCGGGCTCCTTCTTGCCCTCGCCCTTCCCGGCCTTCTGCTGCTCCGCCTGGGCCGAGAGCTTCAGCGTCTCCAGCAGCGACACGCGCTCCGTGGACGGCGCCGAACCGCCCTGCTTCATCCGGTTGAGGAAGTTGACGGCGTTGCGTTTCTTGGCGACGCCGGCGCCGCCGCCACCGCCTTTCTTGTCAGCAGCTGGCTGCTTCTTGGCCTCCTCGGGCGGCGCGTCGCTGTCCGAGCCGTTGTCGGCCGCAGCCGCCTTCGCAGCCTTCCGTACAGCAGGCCCGCCGCGGGTCTTGTTCGTCCTCGGGCCCCGCGCCGCCCGGTCCTTGGCCGCCGCCTTCCTCTTGCCCACCGCCTCTTTCTGTTGCTCCCTCTCCTCCTTGTCGTCCGTCTCCGGCTTCTCCTCCTTGGCGGTGGCCGCCGACGCGGCCTTGGCGATGGAGCTCCGCTTCCGGCACACGATGATGGGCGCCGTCTTCTCCAGCAACGACCCGACGTCGGCCTCCGCCTTGGCCTTCTTGGACGCCCCCGGCCCCGCCGGCTGGTCCTTGGACATGTGCTTGGCGACGAGCGCGCGCGTCCGCGCCGCGGCCGAGTGCTCGGCCGAGCCGCGCGGGTAGAAGACCAGCGCGTTGGCGCACAGCAGGAGCAGGTCGCGGTAGAACTCGGTCCCCGAGGCGTAGCTCCCGGCCCCACGGTCCAGCCTCGACCTCACCATCTCCAGGTCCACGTGGCGCCTGATGGTGCTCCTGTATTTCGCGTCGTCCTGCGGAGCAGCAGTTTCGGACCCATCAGTCAGTGGAGAAAAGCAAAAACCAACAGAACGGGAAAGGAAAATATCCATCCAAAAACAGCCTACCAAAATTCAAACTGGTACGAAATAAATAAATCCAAATAAAACAAAGGATGGGGGAACAAATTTGTGCACAAAAGCAGGTGAAATGCTGTGCAGCACGTCACGTTAGCACGTGAGGGCACGATTTTTCTCTCTGAAAAGGACTGTGGGGATATTTTAGTCCTTCAGCAGTCAGTACACTGTACTCGGCGGCAGCACGCAGCTATGGCCGACAAGCCGGGCCCACACGTCATTTTTGAACTCCCACGTGTCAGGGCATGATTGGCCTGCACCCGAGAGGACCACCACCCACGAGCGCGAAACGCGCCTCTCGCAGCGCCACCACTCTCGCGCCTACCCTTATCTCCAGGCCGGCCCCACGGATCGGACGGCCGAGGCCGACCTCGCCCCGGCCCGGACGGCGCCCGATCTACACGTCCCCGCGCCTCGCGGGTCCCGGCCTCACGGGTGACGACCGCGCGTACGTGTACGCGCCCCCCGCCAGGCCATTACCACCGCCACCCGACGGACGCCGCCTCCGTACGACCGGCGCGGGTCCACTTCCACGTCGTGCGCTCGCCGGCGACGGCGACCAGGCGAGGTGGTCGCTTTTGCGTGTGCAAGCAAAGCGAAGCGAGCCTCTAGGCCACCGCGACAACGCGAGTGTTTCGCGATTTGGGGGAAGTGCCGAGCACTCGCCATGCATAGCGCGAGATACTCGTAAAGCGTACTCCACTGACAGCCGGGTTGGGCGCTTGTGTTTGGACGGTTCCGTAATTTCAAAGATTTTATTTTTTATTACGCGCGGAGAAAATTGGAGATCAGGGGAGGGGTGAACGGTGTTTTTTCAATTTTTACAGTTTACTGTATGTGTTTAGATTTAGAGAAAGAAAAAACAACGGGACAGAGGATAATTTGTTTTTTACCTGGCTCTCGAGCCGGCGCTCGAACACGGAGCCCGGCTTGCTGGTCCGCACCGACTCGAGGAACGCGCGCAGCGCCTCGGCCTCCGCCGCGGGGAGGACCGCGGCGGGCGGCGGCGGCGCTGAGGCCTCCTCCGCCTCCGCGTCCTCACCGGCGGCGATCTCCGGCTCGCGGCGGCGGGACGGGCTGGCCGAGCTCTGCACGTCGCTGCTCTCCTTCTCGGCGTCGACCGGCGCCGTGCCCTTGGACCCGGCCACCGACTCGCCGGAGGCCTGCTCGCGCTTCACGGCCGACGACTCGCGGGAGGCGTCGTCTCCTGCCCCCTCGTCCTCCCCTCTCACCGCCGCGTCGCCGTCCCCGGCGTCGGCCGTGCCGCCGGCATCGTCCGCCGGCCGCGGCCGCTTCAGATCTGACGAGTTGGACTCCTTGCACGACCGCCCGGACTCGCCGCCGGAGACACGATCCTCCCCGACGCCGGCATCGTCCTCCTCCTCCAGCGATCCCTTCCCCGCCGGCGGCTCCTCCTCGTCGTCGTCCTCCTTCACCGCCGGTGGATTGGCCTCGCCGGAGATGCTCCTCTCCCTCTCCTCCTTGAGCCGTTCCACTTTGGATTGCAACGACCTGGCAAGGCACGCCGGTGGGAAAAAAAAACAAAATCAGCATTTCCGCTAGAAAAAACCGCGGCCGACCGATCAGCAGCAGACGGCTGAGCTGAGCAAACCGGGCCGGCCCGAAAGCGTTTTAATGTTTTATCGTTAATATTAGGGAATATCCTGTCCGGGCTGGGGCGGTTTTTTTTTGGCCATTTACCCGATCAAGAGATCGTATCGCTCGACCTCGCGGCGGAGCTCGGCGACGCGCAGCTTGCGGAGCTCCTCGACGCACCCGTCGGCGGAGGCCGCGTCGGGGTCCTCGTCGTCGCCGTCGGCGCCGTCACCGCTCTCCGGAGCCGGCGCCGGCGGCGAACCGGCGGTGAAGGAGGCGAAAGCGGAGGCGGCACCCGGCGGGCGTGAGGCTGTCGGCCGCGGCGGGAGGGCAGCGGGACAGCATCTCCATGGCCACGGAGTCCCAGCTGGCCGTGCCGTGCTTCCGCACGGCGCACCCCAGGAGGAGCTCCTCCCACGTGCCCCAGATCTCGCCGCCGGCCGCCGCCGAGGTCCCCGGAGACACGCCGGGATCGTCCGATCTGGCCGTCATCGTCCTCTCTCCCCCAGCCGTACCAGCTCTACGTCCCGGCGACGGCGGCGGTGGCGGCTCATAGCGCCGCCTCCATGGATTGGAATGGAATGGAACGAAAGGTGAGCTAGGGTTTGGTTGGTCTGGCTGGTTGGGCTAGCCCCTCCCCGTGCCGTCGCACCCCTTGCCTGCCTATCTATCTCCCTGTGTGGTTCGTCTAGGTTTTGGTTCCGGCCCCCTCCCCCACCATCTGGTCCCTTTCTCCCTCTCTTTTTCCTTTTCCTCCTCCTTTATTTGGTTTGGTTTGGTCTCGTTTCACAAATGGAGCCGCCGCCGGTGATGGACCCCTGCGCAATTTCTGTGCCTCTTCCGTGGGGTCTTTGGCGAAATGGGACCAAATTGAATTCTTCCAAATAATTCGTGTGCCCGGGCCTACCTACCACTCGCTATTCCATCGAATTTTCAATTCTCAAAATTCTCCCGGGCATCATGGCGCCTGCCGGCGTGGCAAATCGTGTGACGCTCCGTAGAACAAAACTGGACCGGCCCAATGATACTCGGTTGCTAATAATCAACCTGAGCCCGTTAAAATGGCCCAACCAGATGCGGTTTTATTATAATTATTAAATAGGTTTCCTAAAAAAAAAGGTACAAATCGTTTTAATTTTCTCGAGTGGTATAATAGTTTCATGACCATAATGATAGTCTGACAAGTTGATTGTTTACAGAACTACTTTCAGTGAATAGCGTCATGTGATTGTCTTGCCAACCACGTTGTAGACTTCTTTTTAACCATGATTCTCAACCTCTACTCCATCTATTCTTTGAGCCGAAAAGGAAAGTACCGATGAGCTAATTTTTCAGTTTTAGAATCAGGAATGCTAAACAACAACTGAGTGTTTTACCTGGATTTCACACACGATTTTGTAGCTGATGGATCTGAGCGCGGAGGGGGGCGCGGACGACCAGATCTCCCCCTACCGCTGCTGCCTTCTTCTTCCTCCCCTGCACTTGCGCCCGCCGTCTTCTTCCCTAGCTCCGACGCGGCGTCTAGGGATCTGGTGAGCTCTCCCCCTCTTTCTTCTCCAACTCCGGCGAGTATAGAAGGGTCCGGCCGAGGGGAGGTAGGTAGGCCAGGCGGTGGGGATGGTGGTCGGACGGTTTAGGAGAGCTGGCGATGGTAGCAGCGGCCGGCCCAGGTTAGGGCGGGGGAGTCTCGCTGGAGCTGGACAAGTTGACGGCGGGCGAGCTTGCTCGAGCTGGAGAAGATGGCGGCGGCGGGGGAGAGGAAGAGGGAGGCCACCGCGGACGCTAGGGTTCGCCGCCTCTTTTCTCAAAGATCTGCTCGTTCTAAGGCCATAATCCTTATCGAGAGAGAAAAATTGCGGACGATGAAGGGGTCAAGAGGAAAGGGAAGGGGAGAGGATATAAAACAGGGGTGAGAGGCAACGCTCCTAGGTGGTTTTCAGTCGCCATCGTGGAGACAAAAAGACATGGCGATGTATTGGAGGGTGTGGTAGGTGGGTTTGGAGGGTGGAGAGAGGTTGAAGATAGGCAGGGAGCGTGGGAGGAGGAACATGATTGGTTTTATTACTCTTCATTAGGGAAATGTGATAGGGTCACCTCAAGAAAGTAGGAGAAAGGAACTCATATGCGCGTAGATGAGCAAAATAGCTAATTTAGCCCCTTGACTTTGCTTGTCGATTCAATTTTGCCACTCATGTCTTAGATTATTCAATCTAGTCCTCTGTTCTTATCCTTGGGTTCAATTTTGTCCCGGGTCCCATGTGGCAAGACACGTTGGCATGCCTACTTCGTAATAAGCAGAGTCATCATTAACTTTTTTCCCATCACTTATTTTAGGACAAAATTGGCATGTTCTCTACCTTTTCGTTTGATCATTAGAGAGTTGCATCAATAGGCTTAGTAAGTAGACATCTTCTACCATCTCGAACAAAAAAAAAACAGAAACAGAGTCTACGCCATGGAAAAAAATAGAAAATAGCTAGATCAACTAGAGCATCTCAATCGTTCATTTAGTTTGATGGGGTGAGATTGATCGATTATTTGGCCCTGGTTTCGTAGATATATATTTTTTATTGCTCATCACCATGTGTGCTTTCATTATTATCACCTTAACACAGCAACTTCCTATAGTAGATAATTTTTGGCGTGGTGACTCACCAAAGTCATAATGTCACATAGTATTGTTGAATTGGCACGCCAAGATGGCATACCCTTCAAAACTAGGGTCTAGGGATACATGACCGACTAAATAGTGCTTATTCACAAATCGAGGGACTAAAATGACTAGTATTTCCAAAGAAAAGTTTTGAGCAGTAAAGAGGTCCTTTGCCGTTGGGGGGGTTTGGCGGCACGCGCCCGCAGCCTCCACAGAAACTAAAAACGGAGCCGGCTGGGCGCTGCGGCTCCTCTACCTGTCCGTGGGCCCCACCGACTAACCGAGCAGGCCACGGTTCGCATCCGCTGGCCGGCTGGCCCGCGCGCTGCTTCATTCGTCACACGTTGCAATGCACGGCACGACCACACGAGCACGACGACGCGGTCGGTCTCGCCTGGCCAGCTGTACAAACATGTCTGTCTTGACCGTGGACTGATCAAGATTGACCAGCTAGCTGTACAAACATGCATGTTTCTCGATCTTCACTGTGGACAGATCAAGATTGACCTACTGAGTTCTTTAAAAAAAAAGAAAAGATTGGCATCCTGCCCGGCCTGCGGGCGTGGCAAATCGTGTGACACTCAGTACAACAAAACTGGACCGGGCCCAATAATAGTCGGTTGCTAATGACTAAGCTGAGCCCGTAAAAATGGCCCAACTGGATCCGGTTTAATTAAATTAAATAGGTACAGATAGTTTTATTTTTCTTCCCCTAAAAAAAGATAGTTTTATTTTTCTGTTTCTAAAAGAAATCGTTTTATTTTTCTCGGTCAGATCAGATTTGAGTGGTATAATAGTTTCATGATCATAATAATAATAGTCTGACAAGTTGATTGTTTACAAAACTTTGGCGTCATGTGATACTCATCAACACTAAAAGCTGCATTCAGTCCCAGATTGTCTTGGCAACCACGCTGTAGACTCCTTTTTAACCATGGTTCTTAAGCTCTACTACCTACATATATCTATATCCATCTATACTATAAAAGAGCGAAGGAATTAAAAAATAGCTCTCACCAAAAATTTAATACCCACCTCCTATTAGGACCGTTGGATGATGAATTGTCTTTAGATGTAATGGTACACATTTGTTTGATCGTGGACCACACCCGTCTTACGCATCTTACACCCATCATCTTACGCGTTCCTGCCGTAGAATCTTACGCCACGGTGTTTTTGTTTACACCAAAACGCTTAGCCTGTGTTTAGTTCCAAAATAACTTCCCAAAAAGTGCTACAGTATCCATCCCATCGAATCTTACGATACGTGCATGGAGCATTAAATGTAGACGAAAAAAAACTAATTACACAGTTTTGTGGGAAATTACGAGACGAACGTTTTGAGCCTAATTAGTCCATGATTGAACACTAATTGCCAAATAAAAACGAAAATACCACAGTAGCCAAATTCTAAAATTCCCTCCAACTAAACACGCGCTTACCCAACAAAACGCGTACCCGCATACCTACCCGCTCTCGCCTGCCGCATGCCGCCCACGTAACCCTTGCCGCCGCCGCCCTCCAGGCTTTTTTCTGGTTGTCACTGCCGAGGAAGGAGCGTGCCGGAGCTGAGCAAGAAGCCGCCATGCCTCTCATCGTCGGCGCGAAGCAGGTTGATCCCTTTCTTTCCTCACTCTTATTTGCATCTTACAACAGATCACGTATATGCATGGCCCGTTGGGGGGCCAAGCCTGGCCGCCGGACGTACACGTATGAAGATCAGATTCTTTCCTCACTCTTATTCGCATCTTACGGATCACGTATATGCACTGCCCGTCTCGAGGTCAAGCGTGTGGCTGCGGCCGGACGTACACGCATGATTGCATGAAGACCAGTTGCCGAGCGCCGGACGTGGCTGCTGCATGCGTGTGAAGATTAGGAAGACCGGGTTCCAGGTCGACACTACCGTCGAGGGCTACTACGCACCGCACAGGGACGCCTACCGGATGTACTTCGATCTGTAGAATGGTCGAGGACGAGAACCAGTGCTTAATCGGCCCCTACTCCAATAGGGTGGAGCCATCAACGCTTCTCAAAATTGATACTTTCTCTTGATGCACTCTGCTTCTGTGAGAGTTTTGTCGAGGATTCAAAACTGTAAGAACGATTGCTAGAAAGATTTCATACGATCAAGTTAATTCCCGCTGGATTCTGAAAATAATATTGTCATATTAAACGAGCATATGGTTTCAGTAATTACAACTGTGGGTATTGCTCAGGATGTATGACAATTCAGTTTACAGATGCTGCCATATCAGTTTCTCCTCCAAAGTCATGATAACTCAGCAAGAGTGTGTTATGGAACTCTGTAAGCATTATTCTCAATGATATCTCAAGATTTAATTTTCTAATGTTGCTCACTATTTGGCTTGACAGGGCTACAATATTGAGGATGCGACACAGTTGTCTTTGAAAGGAGACATTGATGTCGAGTTGGTTTTGGCTGGTTATTTGCCCACTTCACCTCCTACTTTTAAAACAAAAATATATCTTGAGATGTCTAAACTCCTCACCTTTGCCAGCTGAACCTTTTCAACTTTTTTATTGGCATCCTGCCATCTGCTAACCAGGAAATCATCTGATGTTGTTGCTCGCTTCTTTGGTGCTTTGGTAGGTTTCTACTGCTGAATTATTAGTTCAGTAGTAATTTACTGTTCAAAATTCTAATAAACAAAACGCTTCACAGAATGGAATAAAGGTGGCCAATGAAGAGCTGAAGGAGGCGGATTACTTTGGGGGACATTGTTACAGTCCATTCATGGATATGTCACATATGAGGTAAGACTATTTTTCTGTACAGTTGAGCTGTCGTATGTACATTATGCCGCTTCTTAAAAAGGCTAAAAGAAACCCTCAGATGACGACCATCCCTTAATACTAGGGAAATTTTATCTCATTTTATTTTTTGTAAATTTTATTTTGTTTTGTATTTTTTTCGTAGCGTTAGCACGGGCTTATTAGCTTAATTGAAGGAGCACGGCCCACTAAAACAGTGACACATCATCATTTTGTAGGATTTTTAGAAAAATTTCATGGGATATGTGCCCATTCTTTTTATGGAGCTGCGTGCTTGTGAGTTTTTAGATACAAGTTATAAAACTACAATTCAAATTTGATAGAATTAACTTTGGACTTAATGTAGTCCATAGCGTTAGCACGAACAATATACGTAGCACCGAGCGTGTTGCAAAAGCCTACTTGTTCCGTCGCACACAAACCTCACCTCTCCATAACAAGGTTCAGTACCCCTCTCTCAATCATGTGTTTTAGAAGTCTGCACGCCTTCTAATTGGTCTGTGACCCCTCGAGCTAACTTTTTCATCAGTAAGTTTAATATAGTTCATGCTTATCCTATATTCAGATACAGATTGTTCAGAGTGTCCTACTAATTGTTATTATCAATAAATCCAGGTTCATGCTTTTGAACGTTTACCATTTTCAGACAGCCGCTCCATCAAACATTTCAGTTACATGGTCATCTTTTTCTTTAGTTATTAAGTCTTATGTGCTCGACCTTGATTTTGCTGCATGCCTGAATTTACACAATAAACTGAATTTTGTAAGACATATTCTAAATTTCCATGTACTACTTACTCCTGTCTAAATTGTACCATTGGTAGAGTTAGCTACTACAGGGTGGAAAGAAGAAATCATTGGCAATATTAACCTTGAAATTTTGACTCAGGTAAGAATATGTCAATTAGTATTGTGGATTATGGTAAACCGTGATGCATATATGAGACAAATATATAATGTGTTTGGCGGAAAGTTACTTTAATCAGGTTCCAAGACAAACAATACATTGGACATATTTTACAGTACTCTCTGGATAAGCTACAAAAACTATATTATCCTGCAAAGGAACACAAGATGAAGAAGAGTCATGACAAATTGTTGGGAGAATTGGGGGCCATTTGGATCCTTTTATTTGGAGAAATTGAATTCTACATAATAAACTAATTTATTTGGCTTGGAATTTGATATTTCACCACTTTCCAAAGTTCACTTATAAGCCTATCTCAAATTCATAAGGTGGGAGAAAATGGATTCTATAGATTATCATGCTATGTTTTTTACTTTGCAACTTATAACACACTCTTCAACTCGCTCCCCTACGGTACAAATACCACAGACAAATATCTCTCTTATAGCTAACAATAATATACAAATATAATCCATATACAACAATATTAGCTTAATTAATATGTGTCTAAATTATGATTAATAAAATGAATTCAATTCTAAGGATCGGTGCCTTAATCTAATTACGGAATCCAAATTCAATTGTTTGTTTCTGTTATCAAGGGTGTGCCAACTATGGAGGAATTAGAAGTCCTTAATATATTGACTCTGTTTTGTAAAATAAATGTCCTCACCGAGACAGGCTCTAAAAGCAGAAGTCAGTAGAGCACGCCTCCAACAATTGGAACCAATGATTAAAGGATCAGGTGGAGTGGAGTACGGAATGACCGAGTGGAAGACTTACACGTTGCAAGCTTTTCTCGATATTAGTTAATTTAGTTTTTTCCTTATTAACTGCATACAAGCATTATAAAAGAAATACATAACATTTAAAAAAAACCCATAGTGTCACATTAATAACAATAAGATGCTGCCAATACCATAGACACGTGCGTGCCGCACGTGCATGGCAACTAGTTCTTTTAACGGGAAAAAGGTAGCAATGGGCTAACTAGTAAGTTTTAGAATTTACGAATTTTCTAACCAAAGTTTTTTACATCGGTAAATGCTACGTTATTTTGAAAGTTTTTGACAAACAATGAAAACACACATTTCGTTATACTTATTATAATGTTTTATATATTGTATTTCAAAAAAGGAAAATAAACCATGTTTCAAATATAACAAAACAAAAAAAACAACTTGCTCACCTAGTCAAATTAAACCCTTACTGCATGGAGCTCTCGCCGGAGGCCCTTGTGGGAGTCACACATTGCCACGAAGATCTTGTCATGTTTTCCCGTCTCTCTTCTCAATATCTTCAAGAGAGATCACGGTCGATGGAGAGGGCACGGGGAAAGGGAAAGGGGGAGACATAGGAGGATTGAACAAAGGGGTACGATGACATGCTCCTAGCTAGTTTCCACCTACCATTGCGGTATGGAGATGGCAGCCAAGTAGACATAAATCTAGAGAAAGGTGTGTGTAGTTGGAGGTGGAGGAGGGAACGGAGATGGCAGCCAAGTAGACATAAATCTAGACAAAGGTGTTGCAGGTGGTGGAGGAGGGAGGTGGAATGAAGAAAGAAGGCGGGGGGGGGGGGGCGAGGGAGGTTTTGTCATCGCTTCATTGGGGGTATGACAAATTCACCTAAGTAGAAAAAGAAGCGCACATGTGAGATGTTTCCAAAAAACCAATTTGTCAAAGATATTTTTGAAACTATTTTGACAAAAATGTGGATCTAGAGGATGCTACAATAGGTGGGGGCATGGGATAAAGAGAAGCGAAGAAGTGATGGGACGAGATTGCTTTTGTTATTATTATCTCTTCACTAGGGGATATGAAAGGGGGTAGAAAAAGGAACGAACATGTGGGTTGGTTTCCAAAAACAAGCAAGCAAGGTATTTTGGAAGCCTTTTGACAGAATAAAAAACTCATACTCATTTTTCTAGAGCACTACTTGTGAAATGTTTCTTTGAGATTGTTTTTAGAAAAAAAAACAAATAAAAACCGCTTTAAAAATAACAAAGGAACAAAAGCTTGCTCACCTAGTTAGCCCCTTGTTGATAGAGCACACTGTGCAACACCAAGGGCCCGCCTCGTGGGTATCTCACGGCAGCAGAAGATTTCAACACTAGCTTGTCTTAGTGTTTCCATACTCTAGGCGTGGAGCTTCAATCGCCTTGCCCTCAGTTCATGCCCGTACTCGCTGTGTCACCCTACTCTTGCCAGGTTTCAGGTTTAGATCCTCTTGTGGTATCCCCCACCTCTTTTCTTAAGGATCTAGCCCTTCACAAACCATAATTCTCACATAGAGAGATTGCGGACGACGAAGAGGTCAAGAGGAAAGGGAAGGGGAGGAAGATATAAAATAGCGGTGGGAGGCAACGCTCCAAGCTGGTTTTCACCCACCATCATGGCGGCTAACATCATGGAGATGAAAGACATGCCGATCTGTAGGAGGGTGTGGTAGGTGGGTTTGGAGCGTGGAGAGAGGTTGAAGATAGACTGAGGGAGCGGAGCGAGGAGGAACAAGATTGGTTTTTATTATATCTCCATTGAGGGAATGTGAAAGTGTCACCTCAAGAGAGTCGGAGAAAGGAACTGATATGTGCGCAAATGAGTAAAATAGCTAATTTAGTCCCTCGACGTTGCTTGTCGGTTCAATTTTGCCACTCATGTCTTGGATCGTTCAATCTAGTCCTCCGACCTTATCCTTGGGTTCAATTTTGTCTCTGGTCCCATGTGCCAAGTCACGTTGTCATGCCTAATTCGCAGTAAGCAGAGTCATAATTACCTTTTTTCTGCATGCCTTATTTTAGGACAAAGCTGGCATGTTATCTACCTTTTTTCGTTTGATCGTGGTAGAGAGTTGCATCAATAAGCTTAGTAAGTATGCATCCTTTGTCATCTTGAATAAAAAAAATATATAGAAATAGAGTCTACGCTAAGTTTGTGTAAGAAAAAAAAAAACTAGAAAATAATCAGATCAATTAGGGCATCTGAATCGTTCATTAGTTTGATGGGTGAGTTTGATCGATTATGATGTGGCCTTGGTTTCGTAGATCTATATTTCTATTGCTCACAACAATGCACGGTTTTATCACCTTAACTCCACAACTTCTTACAGTGGATAATTTGTGTGTGGTGACTCAGCAATGGCATATGGTCACATATGGTTGAATTGGCACCCAACATGGCATACACGACCGACTGAATCGTGCTTATTCACAAATCAAGGGACCAAAATGACGTATTTCCAAAGAAAAAAAGTTTCGGGAATGCTTACTTACGGTCGTGCAGGATCTGTGCGCTCGGCATGCACACCCGCGACGCCGTCCGATTCGCGCGGGTGAAGAAGTTAGCCATCCGATTCGCGCCCGCGCCACCGTCTTCTTCCTCGACCGCGCCCGTCGTCTTCCCCAGGTCCAGCGCGGCGGCGTTCTTCAACGACTCCGGCAGCGCCTAGGGTTCCGGCGAGCCGCACCACCTCTTCCCCAAATCCGGCGGACTTAGAAGGGGCCGACCGGGGTTGGATGGCCGGCCAGACGGTGGGGATGACCGGCGGGCGGTTTAGGGGAGCACACGGCGGCAGCGGTGGCCGGGCTAGGTCAGGTCGTGGGCGCCATGGCCGGATGTGGGAGGGGCGGGGGGATGGGGAGGGGAAGAAGGAGGTTGCCGCCGGCTGTAGGGTCTTGCTGGCAGCGGGGCGGTGGGCGCTGGGGCGGTGGGAGGTGCTGGAGGCGGGGGAACTCAGAGGAAGGCGCCGGAGCCGAGTCGAGGGGGTCGATGGCGGCGTCGAAGGAAGAAGGCAATGCTTCTAGCTAGGTTTTCACCTACCATCGTGGCGGCTCACATCGTGAAGACGAAAGACATGTTGATCTATAGGAGGGTGTGGTAGGTGGATTTGGATGGTGGAGAGAGGTGAAGATAGGTAGAGGGATGGGGGTGGGGGGGGGGGACGGGATTGGTTTTATTACTCTCCACCGAGAAATGTGAAAGGGTCACCTCAAGAGAGTAAGAAAAAGGAACTGATATGTGTGTAGATGAGCAAAATTGACATGCGTAGTTCACAATAAGCAGAGTCTATTATTATCTCTTGTTGCACCACTTATTTTTGGACAAAACTGGCATGTTCTCTACCTTTTTGTTTGATAAGGTAGAGAGTTTGTATCAATAGGCTTAGTTTGCATTAAGAATGTGCTTTCGTTATTACACCCTTAACTCCATAACTTCTTAGATAATTTGTGTGTGGTGACTCACCAAAGGTCTTGTTGACTTGGCACACCAACATGGCATACCCCCTCAAAACTAGGGATAAAATTGAGATAGTGGAAATTAAAGTTGGAGGACTAGACTGGATTGTCCGATAAACGACCGACTGAACCGTGCTTATTCAGAAATCGCGGGACCAAAATGACTAGTATTTCCTAAGAAAAAAAAAGATTTGAGTAGTAAAGATGTCCTTTAATTGCCGGCCGTTGGGTACGGTGGTGTTGGCCGCGCTCGCAGCAGCCTAGACGGAAACTGGAAACGGAGCCGGGTGCGCGCTGCGGCTCCTCTGCCTGTCATCGACTAGCCCAGCAGGCCACGGATCGCATCCGCTGGCGGCGCGATTCTGCATTCGTCACACGTTGCAATGCACGGCACGAGCACGACGACGCGGTCGGTCGCCTGGCCACCTGTACAAACATGTCTGCCTTGACCGTGGACAGATCAAGATTGACCAGCTAGCTGTACAGACATGCATGTTTCTCGATCTTCACTGTGGACAGATCAAGATCGACCTGCTGATCTGAGTTATTTTTTTTAAAAAAAATATTATTGGCATCCTGGTGTACAGATTCTTTTTGCGAAATACTTCGTGTAACAATCATTTAAATTATTCATGTAGCAATGTACAATTCATATGAGCTCCTCGTCATTCAAGTAATTTTCTTTGACTATTATATTAGGTCCTATTTGGATCCATCAGTTACTGAGAGTTAGAGCATCTCCAAGAGTTTGCTATTTCAACTTGGCATCCATATAATTTTGGCAAAACAAGAAAAAATAGCCTCCAACAGTTTGGCAAAACAACTTGGCATCAATAGCAACTTGGCAAATCTTCCCTCCGCGCGCGCAAATATGCGCGCGCGTATACGGCTTGGCATCCGGGGCTCTTCGTTCGCTTAGCGGGGCTCTTCGTTCGCTTAGCGGGGCTCTTCGTTTTTGTTAACGGGTTTTTTTATTTTACCAAGTCAAAAATGCCAAACTCTTGGAGATGGATTATTTTTATACTTGGCATATAATTTTGGGAGTTGGCAAATCACAAGATTTGCCAAGTAAAATTTGACAAACTCTTGGAGATGCTCTTAGCTAGTTAATAGTTCACAGCTAATATTAGTTGCTATTAGCTAGTTTGGTTTAATTAATAAAATACAACCATTTGTCTTAAATTATAGGTAGTTTTGGTTTTTTCTAGGTACATGGTTTTTTTATACATCTAGATATACGATATGTCTAGATATATAGCAAAAGTTATGTACCTAGAAATATCAAAACGACCTATAAATTGGAACGGAGGGAGTAGTTGGAATGGAGAGACTAATAGTTCACAACTAATGTTAATGGAGCAATTATGTATTTGACACTGGAACAAATCAGTCTTCTTTATTTAGCACTAAAAATTTTAAACTTTCTTATTTGGCATCGAGTTAAATTTTTCTTCTGTAAATGGCACTACCGTCTATTTAGTGCATTCATCCGTCAGTTGACTACGTTGACCCTGTCATGTTTATTTCCGAAGTACCAAAATGCCCCTCTGTACTCGCTCGTGGCCGGCAGCTCGTCTCCTGCCCAGGAGCTCGCGGAGGCGCGGTGGTACAAGATCTACGCGGAGGGGTTCGCGTGGTCAGCCAGCCTCAAGTACATCTCGTCGTGCGGATCCATAGCGCCGCTGATCGAGCCGCGGTACCAGGACTTCTTCAGCCGGGGCTGGAGCGCCAGGTGAACTACTGGCCGGTGACGGAGATGGGCATGTGCGAGTCCATCAGGGACGCCGTCGACTCGGGCAACGCCAACCCGGCGAGGCCGAAGCGCGTGCGGTCGGCGCGCCGCCCAGGCTCGTCGGAGCCCTCCGCATGCACGCCGTCATCATTGACTACATGCTGCACCTGCTCACCGAGTACGCAAGCCTCATGGACTTCCGCCCCTGGCGCGCGCCTGCCGCCCGACGCGACGAGGCGTCGCTGCTCGCCTTCGCCGACGACAAGCGGCGCAGAGTTCTCGAGGCGTCCAGGGCGGAGCTCGCAGCGCGGGGGGCGCGGCGGGGCGGTCTCGCCCGCTGACGCTAGTGCTAGGCCGCGACGCGGGGGACGCGACGGGGCGAGCTCCGCGATGGCCGTTCATGCACAGCGTGCGTCTCGGCGAGGAGGAGGACGTCGTCGAGCAGCTTCTCTGTCCAGAGATGACGCGATGGCGCTAGAGCTCAACGCGACGCCGGTCATGTCGCTCCGGGCGTGGGACGAGCGGTGGCTGTGCTGCTGCTTGCCCGCATGGCCATGTGGCCGCCGCCGTGGCGGCTCGCCAGCTCGTCAGCTCACCCGCTCCACGCCGTCCGCGTGCTCCGTGCGCCGCCTAGTTCGCCCGCTTCGCGTCGGCCGCGTCCTCGGCGCGCCGCCCAGGCCGCGAGCTCCGTGCGCCGCCAATGGCGAGTAGCAGCAGCAGCACATCGGGCGAGCTCCGCAACGGCCGTCGATGGCGAGCAGCAGCACGTCGGGCGAGCTCCGCTCACCGTGCGCCCAGGCCGCTAGCTCCCCGGCTGCGTGCTCCGCGCGCCGCCAAGGCTACGAGCTCCGCGCGTTGCTCGGCCTCGTTCTCCGTCGGCCACGTGCGCTCGGCGTCAAACGCCGGCCGAGCCTTGCACGGTGTGCTCTGCTCTTGAGCCATGACGGCATATACTCTCCTTTTCTTTGAGAAAACTAAAAGATAAATACCTTAAAAATATAAGTTACGTATTTCAACCAGTAGACATCATGAGCCATGCATCCTTGATCTGTGGCCGAGATGAAAGGAAGAGTGAGGGACATAATCTGTACCTGCTATTACCAATTTGAAATTTATTAATTATTTATTTGTAGTCTTCAATTATCAAAAATCCACATTTTAGTTCAAAGTATATTTATGATTTTCTTATTTGACAACATGTCTATTTATTTTTTTCCCTATTTAGTACCATGGACTTTTGCTACAATCAAGGATATTTATGTCATTTTGCTAGCCACTTGACACCGTTACTGGTCTAAATGGATGACAGTGCCATTTACGAAAGAAAATTTCAACTCGATGCTAGATAAGAAAGTTCAAATTTTCTAGTGCCAAATATGAAAGACCAATTTATTTTAGTGCCAAATACATAATTCTCTCAATGTTAATTGCTATTAGCTAATTTGGTCCCACCAGTGAAATAATTGTTAGTTGGTTATTTAGCTTACAATTAGCTAAAGCTCGATATATTTGAATCCAAGGACCTAACTATTTAGCAGCTAACTATTAATTAGTTTTATAGATCCAATCAAGACCTTAGATCATGAACTGTACTCATGATTACACTCAAAATGGCGGTGTAGACGTGTAGTACGCGACATAGACATTTGTTGCTCCGCCCGCCCCATGCACAATTATGGAGTAAAATAAAATAACTAAAATTGTAAAAAAAAACAATTTTAATTATTTTATTCACGTCGTCTAAAAGCTAGCAATTAATCTAGCAAGAAACATATTTGGATCAATTAATCTAGCAAGAAACATATTTGGATCAGATACTTTTTTTTCAAATTTTTTTGCGAAGTATTTAATCTAGTCATGTCAAAAAAAAATGCAAGAAAATCATGATAAAGTTGTATAATATTGTGATGTGTATATATTTTAATATTCACGTCGTCTCAAAGCTAACACATGTTGCTTTATCTTCTATTTATATATGTCTCTTTGTCTCGTCACTAGCCTAGGCAATCACGCCGCAGTGCCTAGGCGTCTGTTTTCGATAGCCTAGCCACATATCGGCATCCCAGAAGCCGACAGGGTCACGTAAGGGCAGCGGGGGTCCTGTCGGCTTTATCGGCTAGCGGAAGGCCGACAGGAGCTAAAACCACCCCCACGCGCGCTCTCTCTCCCCCTCGCAGGCGCCGGCGCCCCCACCCGGCCCACGGGCTGCTCGCCGCCGTCTGCTTGGCGGCGGCTGTGAAGGTAAGTTTTTTTTTAATTTAGAATTTCTTTTTTTTAGTTACTTTATTAGTTAGTTTAGTTAATTAGATTAGTTAGTTAGTTTAGTTGTAGATTAGTGTTTGTTTTAGGGTTAGGGTTAGTTTAGTTTGATTTAGTTTTTTTAGTTAGTTTAATTTAGTTTAGTTAGATTACTTAGTATATTTAGTTAGTTTAGTTAATTAGATTAGTTAGTTAGTTTAGTTTTAGGGTCTTTTTTTAGGGTCAGTTTTAGTTGTAGATTAGGATTTGTTTTAGGGTTAGGGTTAGTTTAATTTGATTTTGTTTTTTAGTTAGTTTAATTTAGTTTAGTTAGATTACTTAGTATATTTAGTTAGTTTAGTCGTGACGAACATTTTGCCTTTCCCGTTCTGCTAGTGCTAGACTGCTAGTAGTAGTACGCAGACAAACAAAAACAAAAAGGGCTTCTTACGTAGCTTTCTGCTGCTGCTGGGAGACATTCACAGCCTCGACCGTCAGCACGACACGCCATGCATGGTTCCTCGCTCGGCTCGTGGCCAGGGGAACTGGCATGGATTTGGCCGCCACTGGGCCAGGCTCGCGGATGATCGAGTACGTTTTCACGGTCACCGGGGGCTTGTTTGGCAGCTGCCCTGCCGCTGCCGGTGTGGATTTGGGAGGCGCTAGCTACTGCTGCACATGTTTGGTTGCATGAGAATTCAAATAGGTACACGCTAGCTCAATTTGTTTGGTTCATCACATACAACATGGTTTGCTTATCTCTTGCATGAAGTGGTGGGTATACCATCATCATTTACCAGGTCTATCATGGTAGGACCAAATTTACATCAAATTGCATCACGTATTGATATCCAAATTAAAATGGCAATGACATGCTTGTGCGCTTTGCCAGACAAGTGAGGAAGGAAACAGATCTACAAATGTGGAATCTGAATTAGTACCGAACCACCATCACCACCTGGCCCAGCACGTGGAGGTCCAAAATTACATTCAATTGCAGCACAAATTTACATCATGTTCTAAATTAAAATAGCAATCACAATGGCCTGAACTAAGACGTGCTCTTTTATCCATCAAATTTAAATCAAACTGCAACAGAAATTTACAGCATGGATATATGCTTAGTTTCCAAATATTTAGTTCTCAGCAACATCAACTAATACAAGGCCAAAGTATTTCATCAAATCCGCATAAGCAAATTGAAGGTAAAAAGGTAAAATCTAGAAATGTTCCATGTGTCATTGTTACCATGAGATCTTCAGTAACAAGAACAGAGGGGCATGAACAGAACAGGACATTGTTCCCTAATTGGAATAAGTGATGAGAGAGGGAGATCTACACAAAACAAACCACCGTTGAACCCAAATCCTCCACACAATCAAACTTGGCTACTATATGTGCCTCCAATGACCCAAGATTGAAATCTTCCACACAATCAAAGGGCGAGAGATGTGTTAGCACACAGGAACGGAGATGAGAGTAGAGAGGAAAAGAAAAGACGGAGAGGAAGAGGAATGGTGCCTCACCTGCGAGCTCTGGGGGTAAGGGAGAGGAGAGCGGGGAGGACCTAGGGCTGGCGGCGGTGTCGAGGGCGGTGGCGGTGTAGCGGTAAATAAGAAGGTAGCCCTAACGTTCTCGCGTGCGGCAGCTTGCATCGCCAAGGCGTCATTGCATGCTCGCTCTTGTCTCGTGCAAGCCAGGCCCGCTAGAAACATACGGTTTCCATTTTCGTTTCTTGGGAACCAGGCTCGGCATGGACATATGCCACGGGCCAGACCCCAGGCCTCCAAGCAGGCATCCAAAACATTCACAGGCCGCATCCCATGGGCCAAGGTGGCCAATATGTGCAGGAAACCAAACACGCCCTCAGTGTCTCTATCTATTGATCTCCCTTGCTTTTTTAAAAAATAAATAAATAAAGAAATCGTTTTTCCTAGCTATTGAAGTTAATGCCACCTTGTAACACTAGTACATACACTAGTCAGCAGTACATAATTTTTTTGCCCTTACATGACCATTGCAGTTGACTCCTGATGTCCCGCTCTTCAACCAATTCTTTTTTTGGTGTGGTTTTCATCATGAATAACAATGCTGAAGATGAGCCGGGAAATGCCTCATAGATTTTCATTCTTTGCCTACTCTCATCCTAGACAATAATTTGGCAAAATGGAAAAGGACAATGAACAAATTACTAAGAATTGTTGAAATGACAATATTTCACTTACGCACTACAGGGGCATGGGGGAACGTAGCACCTGCATCAACAATAAATACCTGGGGCCTGGGGGTGCATCGGCATCGGAACCCAGTGAGGTAGACGCGGCCTAGTCTCCCGATAGGTAATAATAACTTTCATTGGTGGAGAACTCGACGTTTACGATCTAGCTTCAAACCAGGTCTGATTTGGACTCCCGCAAACGTTACACCGCTACTCCATTGGTTATCAACCACGGACAACACGATTGACCTCGCCGAGAAGGCTTTCATGCAAGCGAATCGAGAACACAAGTAAGAATGGTACGAACGCGCGCAATCTGAAATTGCAAGGACGGATGAAATATATGAGTTTGATAAGAGGTTCAAGTCTTGATTCAAAAGGACTAGTCAACACAGACGAACAAGATGAAGAACAGGGGCCCTGATTCAGAGCAGTCAATCTTGACGATCCAAGTGCAGCGAACAATGTCTGTTTCACAAGAAAACAAGAACGCAACAAAACACAAACCCTAACAAGAGTGGCGACAGCTAATTAAAGAGTCTGGTGTGTCACCCCCTGGACGCACCCCCTAATGGACTCTAACACACTACACGGCCCAGTGGACCAAAAGACGGTGTCACAGCACCCTGACAGATTCTGGACACTGACTTGTTTCGACGATTTCCATTGACTCATGACAAATTTTGACGTGAAACCAAAGCGATTGGTTAGATTACCAAATTTTGACTCATAATAAATTATGTGGATCGTAAAAAACAGAGCCCGTATGCACCCTAGGCATCGATTTTACCCGGGAATGCTCCTCGAATCCGAGATGGACTCCAACTCAAGTTGGACTAGACCACCGCCATGGTGTAGATGAGTTAGACGCCCACGCTGGTCCTCATCTCCTTTGCTTGTACTTGAGGGAGTGATGTCCTCATCACTCGGTCTCATCATTCTCTTAGATCGGTAGGTGGGTCCTAACCCATTAGTTAGCTGCATCAGCGTACTCGGGTCTGGATGGCTCACCCTCTCTTGCGGGTTGCCAAGAGCCGATGATAGGCCAACCGCACTCAAGCGCGCATGTCCCTAAAACATGCCCCGTCGCCTTGACACTTGGCCACATCATGCACAACTGTGCTATGTACCATCGTTTATGAGCGTTTTCCCACATTTCCACCCGACAAAGGCTCCACACACTTGCATTACTGAGTGACACTAAGGCCCCATTTGGTAGGGCTCATCTTCGGCTCTGGCTCTAGCTCTTCCGGAAAAAGCCCTACCAAACGGTTTAGTAGGCAGAGCCATTTGGAGCTATTTTACAGTGAAAAAAGAGGAGACAGAGCCATTTAGGAGGAGTCCAAAATGGCTCCGGCTTCTTCGGAGGAGCCCCCCAAACACACCCTAACTATTCTTTAAAGCTATGAAACTTGCCTTGTCTCCCTCCTTCTCATCCTAGAACAGTCGTACCACCGTCTTCCCCCAACGACTCGGGGAACCTCGTCTCCCTCCATCATTTCCCCATTAATTGTCCCTTCTACTGAAAGTCGAACTCCACGCCCCTCGCCACAATTCACACCGTGGCCATTGCTGACATCCTCGACCGTGTGCTGGTGAGCTTTGAATTTGAGACAATGTACGTGATCCACCATGGCCTATGTAAAATTATTCCATCAAGATATATATTTAGAATTAAGACCTAGATTTCCAGTAAAATAAACTTAAAAAGCATCACAACTAATGTTGTACTATATTTCCACTAAAACAAGCTGACAACATTCTAACTACAGTGTATAAAACCCTATCACGTTGCACGAGCGGTAGCAGAACTGAAAGTGATATAACACTGAACCAAACAAATATTCTAGTGTGGAATAGCAACAGGGAGGCATGCAAAATCAAAGTTACAACTTTTAACTTCATGTTTTAACTTTATATCATTAGAGCGAACACAAAAGTCTGCCTACTCTATGCATTAAGATGCAAAATCTTCGGTGACCTTTGGGAAAATGCAAATTGTTGTGTGCCCTTTAATTTGGGGAGATTCCTTCTTCTAGGATAATAGCAGTAATCATTGGGTGACCAATTGAGATTCTTCAAATAGTTTGGGATCCACTTATCAATGGTCTCATGTGCTCGTCCTCCTCCTCTTCTCAATAATGTATTACTGCCAATCGGAACAAATAAAAAGGGATGAATTGTCGGATGATCACATTGGGATTTACCATCAAAAGTTTCAACTCATGTCTCTCCTTTTTCTTCATGAGAATCTTTGAATAGCCTTGCAACAAGAATGTTGAAAGAGATTCTTCGTCATCTACTCCCACATTCTACATCTCCTATTGAATCACGGCCCCAATCCTTTCTCGTCCTTTTCCTACCAGCTTTACACTTGGAAGCTAGAAATTTGTTGATGTTATTGTTGGGTTCTTAATTTTTGTGGTGGTTTTTCCTCTTCTCTTCTATCGAAGCACGCGTCATGATTGATTATTCGGATCTCAAAAGATCTCAATTGAATTGTGTATTGTTTGTGAAACTTCTCTAGTGCTACAAGCTGTTTCAACATCTTCCATGCTCTCCTTATAGTGGAAGTCGATAACTCCGTGCAATTTGGTTCTAGGTAAAATCCAGAGTTAGAATGTTAAGAATGATGTACATTCAGTCTTATACACCCTTCAAATCTTGGCCTCCCTCATCTGATAGCTCGCATCCCTCTCTTGCTCACTACTGCTCGCCACTGCTGCCACATCCCCTTGTTGGTCCACTAGCACGTGGTGAGAGAGTGAGACTCTGCTTTCGAAGATCCCACCGCGCCTTCATGCTGCTCCCACTACCTAGTGAGCGACTGAAACCCACTGTGGTCTCTTCCCTGGTCCAACGGAACCAGGACAAGATCCTAGGACATTTCATTTGGACAAGAAACATGTAGTTCTTAGAATTTCGTATCACTGTGATGTATCCTAGCATGTAAGAACACATATTTCTTTTCTAATTTCAAAAGAGCCATGTTGTCCACCCCTCCACCCTCTTATATAAAGATTTCTACCTGCAAGCAACAGTGTCGGAGATCGGCCATTGTATTCAATTGTTAGATAAAATGTGTAGTCAGCCTTGTGTAGTATATGAATTATCACAACACTAGCCCTACTTTAAGCACCATTTGTGAATTGCTTTGTTTGCCGCTTGAACACTCTTTAGAGACTCCTATTTAGATTTGTTGATCTATGACCGAACATGAGAGATGTGGGAGTGGAGAAAGTGAGAGAGCAAATGAGTGATAGGCCAAAGGTCTTCTCCCCCTCCGCCTCTTCTATAGTGGGTTGGGATAAGAGTTTTTCATTCTTTTCTCCTGGTGGGGCTTGAGCCTGAGGACAACCCTAGCCGAGCTATCGGCTACACACCATTCTTCATGGTCTACAGTTTTGAGGCCGTCCTCCCGACCGACCTCGACTATGGAGCGCCAAGGGTCAGGTCGTACGACGAACAGGGAGCTGAGGCATCCCTCAAAGACGCCATGGACCAGCTAGACGAAGCGCGCAACATTGCCCTCCTCCGCTCGGCCAAGTACCAGCAGGCATTGCGACGATACCACAGCCGACGAGTACGGGGTCGAGCCTTCAACGTCGAAGACCTGGTCCTCCGCCTCGTCCAGAGCAGCAAGGACCATCTCAAGCTCTCCCTGCCATGGGAGGGACCATACATCATCATGGAGGTGCCCCGGCCAGGCGCCTACAAGCTCAAGACCATCGACGGTGAGGTCTTCGCCAATGCCTGGAACATCGAGCAGCTACGTCGCTTTTACCCTTAATAAACGTACACTTTCTCTTATCAGTATCATTATCGAACTCCCTAACCTTTAGTAACACCTGACCCTAGAAATGGCGGGGGGTCGGGCCTCACTCGGGGGCTAATAAGAGCATATCTATCTGGTAGACAGTCTCTGCGTCCGACCCTTTCTCACAATTAAGACCCAAAAGCGAAGTTTGTGGAAACAAACGCTGAGTAAAACTGGTCGGACTGCGAGAAACCTACGCCTCGGCGACTATGGCGCCTTTGCTTACTAGCATAATCAAAGTTTTTTTTTCTGCACCCTGGGCTTTTTGGCCTTAGCCACTGAAAGAATCGGTACGCATTTAAGAGTCTATCCGCCGAGCAAACATTCTCTGTGCCCGATCCCCTATCGCATTAAGACCTAGGAGCTAGGGTTGCAGGAACAAGCTCTGAGTATAATTGGTCAGACTGCGAGAAACCTATGCCCCAGCGGCTATGGCCCCCTTGCTCACCAGCATGATCAGAATTTGCTCACCCGTACCCCGAGCGTTACGACCTTAACGACGGATAGGGTCAGAATGCACTAACCTTTTTATACAAAAAGGGGAGAAGGGCTAAAAAGCTATTTTGCTACAATGAAATTTAAGAGGTTGTCCATTTATTACAAGTTCTCCACCTTGCTTATCTGCCTAACTAAATTCTTGCGTGGGATGTTCTCATCCTCTATCTCCATATGTAAGTCTTGTCTCAGCAAGCAACACAAGTCGATCGGACGGCTTGGCCACTGCCGAGAAACGGGTAGGGAGCGGCAGGATGGCCCATGCAGGTTATGCCAACCCCGTCACGAACGACGGACCCAGATCCCACTCAATCATATCTGATAAGAGCTCCCCGAACCCATCACTCTTACCATCGAGGTAAATCTTGTGCCTAGGTCGATCAAACGGCTCAAAGTTGCTGCCGAGAGATGGGCCACCCTTACTTTACGTGCATTAATTTCGCTACCGAGCCTCCGACCCCTCCTCACGTTAAAAAACTGGAGGCAAGGTGTGCGGAGACAAGCACTGAGTAAAGTTGGTCGGACTGCGAGACACCTATGTCTCGATGGCTATGGCGTCTTTGCTCACCAGCGTGATCAAAGTGTTTGTCCCTGCACCCTGAGCTTTAGCCTCCACCTTCTTGGGAAGGGTTTGGAGGGGCCTACCTATGGAATCTCCATCGAGGAGAGACCGGCAGGTCACCTAGATCGGTCAAACGGCTTGGGCTGCTGCCGAGAGACGGATAGGGAGTAGTGGGATGCCCCATGCAGGTTACGTCAGCTCCGTCATGAATGACGGACCCGGACCCCACATGGACATATCATGTAAGAGCTCCCCGAACCCGTCACTAGAGCCATCGAGGTAACTTTACTGACCCCCACCTTTCTTCTTCCATTGCATGATCATTCATTCATCCATTCTCATGCATGCATTCATCCATTCTCATGCATGCATTCATACATTCAATCATACATTCATCCATTCATTCATCCCATACATCCAAGCATTGCATATGCAATTACTGCATCACAATGCTTCGCGTCACGTCATGAAGCGGTAGTCGTCTCATTCGATATGAGTAGCGACCGACCGAGGTTCGAAGGCCGGCCCATGAAGGGCTCAAGGCCGCCACACGTCAAATAGAGCTAGGGGAGAAAAACCGAGATGAGCCCTAGCGGCCTTGCCCGACCCCGCTCAGAAGCGGATAGGGACATCTCGACCTTTCTCGTTCATTTCTAACCTCGAGCCAAGCCCACAGAATCTCCATCAAGGGGAGGCCAGCGGGCCACCTGAGTCGCTCTCTGGAATGACACGGGTATATGCTGGGAGGCGGGTTAAGGAGCAGTGGAATGCCACATGAGGGCTATGCCGACCCCATCAGTGGATGATGGACCTGGATTCCACTCGAACATGCCCATTAGCGAGCTCACCGAGCGCGACACTCGAGCCATCGAGGCAAGTGTTGTTAGCTCAGCCCTTCCGGTTGCAGAAACTGAGGACGGGGTGACGCATGAAACACGGTCGACCCCTACCGAGCCCCACGGGGCTCAGGACTTGAGCTGCCCGACCCTAAATCGGGAGATCGGGGTTCGAAGGTCGGCCCACGGAGGGCCCGAGGCCACCTCATGTCGAACAAGAGCTAGGGAAGAAAACGCATATGAGCCCCAGTGGCCTTCGCCCAACCCATCTAGAAGCGGACAGGGTCATCTCAACCCTCTTGTTAGATCCTAACCTCCAGCCGAGCCCACAGAATCCCCATTATGGGAAGGCCATCGGGCCACCTGAGTCACCCTCCGAAATGGCTAGGGCATCTGCTGAAAGGTGGGTTAAGGAGCAATGGGATGCCCCACGCGGGCTTTGCCGGCCCTACGCGGATGATGGGCCCAGATTCCACTCGAAGATGCCCGTTAGTGAGCTCCCCGAGCGTGACACTCGAGCCATTGAGGCAAGTGTTGTTAGCTCAAACCCTCTAGTTGCAAAAACCGAGGACGGGGTGACTCATGAAACACGGCGGACCCCTACCGAGCCCCATGGGGCTCGGGCGCTCAAGCCGCCCGACCTTAAATCAGGAGATCGAGGTTCGATGGCTGGTCCGCGAAGGGCCCGAGGCCGCCTCACATCGAACAAGAGCCAGGGGAGAAAACACAGATGAGCCCTAATGAACTTTGCCCGACCCACCTAGAAGCGGACAAGGTCATCTCAACCTTCTTGTTTGATCCTAACCTTGAGCCAAGCCCACATAATGCCCGTTGAGGGGAGGCCATCGGGCCACCTAAGTCACCCTCCAGAATGGTTCGGGCATCTACTGTAAGGTGGGTTAAGGAGGAAGTGGAGTGCCATATGAGGGCTTTGCCGACCCCATCACAAACGACGGACCCGGGTTCCACTCGAACATGTCCGTTAGCGAGCTCACCGAGCACGTCACTCGAGCCATCGAGGCAAGTGACATTAGCTCAACCCCTTTGGTTACGGAAACTATGGACGGGGCGATAATCACAAAGACAAGCCAACCCTCGACTGGACCCCTGCTACGCGTGGGGGCTCGAGGAAAGTTGGACTCGCAAGGAGACCAAATGCACGGTCATAGAACTATAGCTCATATCCTAGGGAGGGGGTACGTGCGAAAATAAGAGACGCTTTCTCTTACTAGTTTCGCTATCCTCTCCTCTATATTTAGTGACACCTAACCCTAGCAATGGCAAGGGGTTGGATCTCACTTGGGGGCTGATAAGGGAATAAATACACCCTTTCTAAAACAGTCGCTGCGCTCGACCACTTTCTCACGTTAAACCTAGTAGCAATGTCTACGAAAATGAACGACTGAGCAAGGTTGGTCGGACGGCGAGAAACCTACGCCCCAGCGGCTATGGCACTCTTGCTTACCAGCGTGATCAGAGTTTCCCTCCTACACCTCGAGCTCTATGGTCTTAATAACGGAAGGGTCGGAACGCACCAAAACAAAAGGACAAATTTGTATAAGCGTTACAAAAAGATCGGCACTGGTCCTCTGATTACAAAAGTGATCAACCTGTTGAACTAACTAACCCCTCTAGGGGAGAACTATGCTTTCGATCCTATCCGCCAGGTCCTGCAAAAGGGGAGCCACCGCCATCTCCATCTCCTCCAGCTCGTATCGTCTCTAGGTCGATGCTATCCCCATAATGAGAACGAGCAATCGTGAAGGATTGATTGACCCTAGTGCAAAGCGCATTCCTCTCGAGCTGGCGCACCCAGGCTGTGATCTCAATGGTGCGGGCCGCTAGCGAGCTGGTCCCCTCCGATCACACCACCTCAAGGTCATCGCAGACCACTCTGGGGGCGGCGCTTAGGATACCGAGCTTGTCGCTTTCCACCTGAAGGTTCCTCCTCGCCTCGGCGAGGTCTGTGGCTAGCTCGGCAAAGGCACTCTCGACCTCTAGATTCTAGGTCGTCGTGGTTCCAAGCTTGGCTTGAGGGAGTCGACCCTCTGCTGCGCGTCGTCGTGCTCTTAGCAGGCCTGATCATGCTCGCAGAGGGCCTGATCACCCTCCGAGCGGAGCCTCTCCATGGTTTGGAGCAGCTCATCCCGCTCTTGGTGTAGCCGAGTGACCATCGCGGCATCTAGACTTGCCCTCTTCTCTAGGGCCACAAGCTTCTCCTCGGCTCCCAGCTTCAGCTCCCGTTCCTTCTCAACCTCAGCCAGAAGGTTGAGGATCCACCGGTGGGTCTCGACGTCCTTTTGGAGCAGCTTGTCTCGCTCCTTCCTGACATTGTCAGCCTGCTCATCGTCCCTCCACAATCTCACCGATAGGGCCTCGAACGCCCTCTCAGCCTCGTCAGCATGACGACGGGCCTTGGCCACCCGCGACCGAAGGCTGTCCGCCTCCTTGGCAAGGGGAGTTAGCTCGGCCACCCTCTGTTGAGCGACAACAAGCTGAGTAGTCACCTCCTCGTGAAGCCGCGCCTCCTCGACGAGGCGGTCCCAGTTTTTCCTTCTGCTCATGAAGGAACCGAGGCTTCCTCCGGCTGCACGATAAGGGATTGAAAGGAGATGATGGTCAGAATACAAAAAACATACAAAGAAAGAAAAAAAGGCAAGAAGCAGGATCAAGCAAGTACCCGGCCGGAAGGTATGACAACGTCGTGTAAGGCACCTCGGGCGTGGTCTAGGGCCTCGAGCATGGACGCGATCCCCATGTCAAGGCTCTCCCGCTCCATGCTCTTTGTGGCATCGTCGAGAGTGAAGAGCATCGACATCGGATCCTCTGGACTCGCCCACCGAAGCAAGGGCTCGCTCCGCGCAGGCGAGTCGCTGCCCACCGACATTAGGGCCAAGGACGGCTTCCCGTCGGCCCCGATCACCGTCGACCCTCCTCGTCGTGACGTCCCCGCCAAGACACTCCCTCCGACGATGGAAGGGGTCAACGGTACGGACGTTGACCCCTCTCCTAGCACAACGAGCTTCGAGGACCCCTCAGCTACGTCCCGCTCCATCCAGCCCACTCCAGATGATCGCCGATCGCACGGGTCACGCCGGTTCCTTAGGCGTGGCCACGATAGCACCTGGTTGTGACCCGCCTGTCATAGCCACCACCACCTCCGCCTAACACGGTCGGCAGCGGTATTGCCGCCATCGCCAGCTGCTCTATGACCTCCGAAGGTGTCCCTTGAGCCCCCGTGTCTGCCCATCCCGCTGAGGGCATGGGCACCACCGGGGGCAGCGCCTGACCGGCCGGTGACACAGTCACACCGGCGCCGATCCCACCCGAAACGGGTGCGATGTTAGCCAACGGATGCCGCCTCGCTTGAAGGGCGACGCTCTTCTTTGGTGCCAGCGCCAAAAGATTATGTTGTCTCCCGCCGCTGCAAGAAATGAAAAGCATAAGTCACAATAAAATCCAACCAAAATAGGTTAAACGGAGGAGCTGATGACTCACCATGGAGCCATCAGGTGGTAGATACGTTTGGGGGGTGAACCCCCTAACCTCTGCTCTACCTTGTTAGGGCGAGGCCGTTTCGAGCCTGCCCCCTGCTCCTAGGCAGAGGGGCTCGCTTCCCTTGGATTTTGGGGCACGATGGCGGAGCCACCCGCCTCCGCTGGCACCTCGGGCATGGCGGCAGAGCTACCCATCCCTGTTGACTCCTAGGGTAGGCCGACGGTACGGTTCGTCTTCGCTGACTCCCCGGACGTGTCCTCCCCTCCATGGAATGGGAGGGGTCTTGACTCCTGCAAGGACGAGTCAAAACCTGTCAGCACATCCTCGTTCTCTAGGTTGTCCCACTCGATGTCGTCGACTACCTCATCGTCGTCCTGTTATCATCATCGTCGTCGCTGTCGGTGTCCTCCCCTCGCTCCCGCGCTTGCAGCTTCCGTTGCTTCTTCTTCCTCTTGTCCTCCTTCGCCTTCCTCAGCCGCTTGCCCACGGTGCGATTCGCCACCCTCATGGATGAATCCCTCAGCAACGACGCCGGGTGATCCATGAGGATGAGGTCCCTCGGCTGGTCCTACCCCTCTCAAAGTTAATATCAAGAGGTTGGGAAGTGAAAGCTCTAGTTTGGTTTTGGTGAATTGATGAAACCCTAAGTGCTAACCTAGTTTATCAAAGTGATCATGAGATAGGTAGTACATTCCAAGTGGTGAAGCAAATGAAGATCATGACATGATGATGGTGATGCCATGGTGATGATCAAGTGCTTTGGCTTGAAAAGAAGAAAGAGAAAAACAAAAGGCTCAAGGCAAAGGTATAAGTGGTAGGAGCCATTTCGTTTCGGTGACCAAGACACTTAGCGAGTGTGATCACATTTAGGTTCAATAGCCGTACTATTAAGAGGGGTGAAACTCATCGAAATACGGTTATCAAAGTGCCACTAGATGCTCTAACTCATTGCATATGCATTTATGATCTAGTGGAGTGCTAACACCCTTGAAAATGTTTGTGAAAATATGCTAACACACATGCACAAATGTGATACACATTGTGTTTAGTACTTGGGAGCAAGGGTTCAAAACTTCACCGGCGGACAGTCCAACCATGGCACCGATGCCTTGTACAAAAAAGACAGGGTTTCATATAGTGCACCGGGCGCTGGCGTCGACAGGACCGGCGTGTCCGGTCAGTGACAGCAGTTGGGTGTGGTCTCGGTCAAATGACCGGACGCTGCACTGTAAAGGTGACCGGATGCGCAGGGCCTGCGTCCGATCGTGTGTGACGTATGGTGAAGTAGGTGATGCTAGAGTTGGCGCGCGGGTGTAGAGCTGATCAAACGCTGGTCTACGTCCGGTCGTGCAGCACCAGATGCGTCCAGTCATAAAATAGAGGCTCAGGGAGCTATCTAGAAACGACCGGACTCAGGCGTAGCAGCGTTTGGTCATCCTAGCAGTGCATCTGGTCGTGACTTAACCATTGAGATCAGGTGCTCAGCATTTGAAGCGATGGATGACGTGGCGGCCATCCATTGATCGGACGCTGGCAGGGTGCGTCCGGTCGCCCTGATTTCTCAGTGAATAGAGTAGCCAACGGTTCTATTCGTGTGGGCTCTCTATTTAAGCCCCATGGCAGGCTCAAGCTCACTCTCTTGGCCATTTACATTGACATAGCAACCTTGTGAGCTTAGCTAAAGCCCACCCACTCATCTCCATCATTGATTCATCATCTTTGTGAGATTGGGAGTGAATCCAAGTGCATTGCTTAAGTGTTTGCATCTAGAGGCACTTGGTGTTCGTGTTTTGCTGCGGGATTAGCTTGTTACTCTTGGTGGTTGCCGCCACCTAGACAGCTTGGAGCAGCGAGGATCGTCGAGCGGAGGTTGGTGATTGTCTCTGGCTCCGATCGTGGTGATTGTGAGTGGTTCTTGACTTTTCCCTGGTGGAGAGCCAAAAGGTACTCTAGTAAATTACTCGTGGCTTGTGTGATCCTTATCTTGTGTTGGTTATGCGGCACCCTATTGAGGGTTTGGTGTGTGATGCCAATTAGCGCGTGAACCTCCAAGTGAGTGAATCGCCACAACGAGGACTAGCTTGTCGGTAAGCAAGTGAACCTCGGTAAAAATCATTGTGTCATCATTTGATTCCGAGGTGATTGGTCTTCATTGGTATTTATTCTTGTGATTGATTGGTTCATTCCTCTACTCAGCGGTATAACCATCTTGCTCTCTCTCTATCTACATTACCGCAAACTAGTTGTCAAGCTCTTTAGTGTAGCTAATGTGAGAGCTTGTTAGTTTGGTTAGTTTGGCTCTTTAGTTAGCCTTTGAGAGCACACTAACTTAGTGTAGTGACATAGCCATTGTGTGGATAGAAACTATATAAACTAGAATTGTGGTATGTGACTTGCATTTTTAGTAAGCTAGCATAACACTTGCTTTGCCTCATATTTGTCTAATCGGTTTGTTAAGTGTTGTTGTAAAAAATTTTAATAGGCTATTCACCCCCTCTAGCCATTAGGACCCTCCAGGAAGTCAATTGAAGAGGAGGTATGAGGAGAGGAAACTTATGAAGATGACATGGCCCGGCTCCGGCCGCATCGGAGGATGTCCCAGCACTAGGTAGATGAAATCGAGGAGGGCGCCCGCATCATCCCGCAAAGGCTCCATCGCCTCCTTGATGCATTGCGCGACCTCGGAGTGGGGGAGCGCTCCCTCAGCAAGCACCATTTCATTGAACGATGCCTCGGGCGCCATCACGTACAGCGGGAGCGCGCGCATCATCAACGATGCCACCCTCCTTACGTGGTAGGCCCTGATGACACCTGACCCCTTCAGGCCGCACTCCTTTAGGATATGGATGGTGGCGATGTGGTCCTAGATCTTCTTCTTATCCTTCTCTGAGACACCCCACTTCCTCCATGACTCTGGGGCCTCTTCGATCAGGCGCCCGGTGAACTCCGACAGAGGGTCGGCGTTGTCGTTCTTGAGGTAGAACCACTACGAATGCCACCCCTTGTTGGACGTCGACAAACACATCGACGGATACTCACCGACCCGGTTGTTCTAGAGCTGGATGCCGGTGCACCCCATCGGCATGTGCAGTTCTTGCCTGCCACTCTTCTCCCTCTTCTTCTGGAGGGTGATGGCGAAGAAGTAGCTCCACAGATCGAAGTAGGGGCTGATCCCTAGGAATCCCTCACACAGGGCGATGAACGCCGCCATGTGCTGGATCTCGTTGGGGTTGATATGCTATAGCTCGATCTTGTAGTAGTGCAGTAGCCCCTAGAAAAATCTATGGGTAGGGGTCACGAACCCATGCTCATGGAAGTGGGCGAACGACACTATGTAGCCATCAGGCAACGATGGCAGCTCGTCCTCATCGGGCAGCAGCCACTCCTCGGTCGAAGTCCGTGCATGGAGAGGACCACGACGGACGAGACCTTCCATGCGCTGGAAGGTGATGTCGGAGCGGCACCATGGATCCATTGGAGGTGGGGACAGTTGGATGTGGGCTCGACGGTGGTGGGGATGTGGAGATAGGGAACCCTAGGTGATTGGTGGTGGCGGTCGTGGCTCTAGAGGCAAGGATGCAAGGTATGGAACCCTGGGCTCGAACCCTTTTGATTTTATAGGGGCGATGGATGCGAGGAAACCAATCGTCTGCCTAGATCTTAGCGCTTGCCACGATCTGCCACAACGTCCCACCGTGGGAAGTGCGCACGCAATCTCTGCCCGCCCTCTCAGAAAACTCACCGGACATTTCGCTTCTCCGGACGGGCCACGACTCATCACGAGTAAGAAGAATACGGATCTAAAAGCGTCTCTGCGGCCCACCTGGGCCCGGAAGTTCGTAGGTCGTCCCATCGATGGGCTCGACAACTGCTCCAGGTAGGGTGAGAGGTGGAAAGGGATGGGCCCCACTAGCGGCCAATACTCGAGCGCATGAGCGCCACGGGCATCTCGGCCCACGATTGAGTCTCGACCGGTTACGATCCATGATTTTTCTTCGAAGAAAGAGGAAAATCATGGCATGGCTTAGCCCCTCTATTTTTATCAGAAAAATGCTTAAGGGAAGACAATTGCAAAGACAGGCCGATCCTCGACCATGCCCCTGCTACGGGAAGGGGCTCGAGGAAAGGAAATCACCATCCCCAGGTCACATTGTGGGCAACAAAAGAAGGCCAAGGCCTTTAGAGTCCTCCCATTCGGAAAAGCTTCCGAAGGAGTATTCTACTCCTCCATAGGCTCAGGGGCTACTGTCGGGGACCAATACTAGGGTACCCGAAGAGAAGCTAGTAACCATCAACATTGATTCGTCCGAGCAGTTAAGAGCGTGACTACAGCTCCAACCGACCCTCAGGTGCGCAAACTCCGCCTCGCCCGACCCCTGAGGGTTGGCTCTACCTCGGCCGACACCGAGGCCGTGGGCTCCGCCTCGCCAGACCCCTAAGGGTTGGCTCTACCTCGCCCGACACCGAGGCCATGGGCTCCACCTCGCCTGACCCCTGAAGGTGGCTCCGTCTCGCCTGACACCGAGGCCGTGGGCTCTGCCTCGCCTGACCCCTAAGGGTGGCTCCGCCTCGCCCGACACCAAGGCCACGAGGTCCGCCTTGCCTGACCTTTGGGGGCGGCCTCCATCTCACCTGACACCAAGGCCATGGGCTTTGCCTCGCCCAACCTTTGGGTTTGTTTTTCGCCTCACCCAAGCCTTGGGTTCTGCTCCACCTCTCCTGGCCTCTGGGACGGAACTCCGCCTCGCCCAACCTCGAGGCCGAGGGCTCCATCTCACCCAATAGAGACCCATACCACCGCCAACCACTCTAGGTCCAAGCGTACGGGCCTGGGTCAAAGCTCTAACGCTAGGGAAGAGACTGGCACGCCCCGATATAACCCGTGGTCGTGATGGGCCATGGATTCACATCAAGAATAGTGTCGATGTACCGGTACTGTTCTGCCTAACCCTCGTACAAACACCAACAAGTGCGTCAATTCACCATGACGTCCGCCAGGATGAAGTGGTACGCCATGACCGGCAGACGACGCCTGCACATGGCGCTAGTGACGGACAGGACCACGACGGGAAGCTGTCCCTGTTGACGTTTACAGGGTCGGCGGGACCCGCATAAAGGAGAAGAGGGACCCGGCGGTTCGGGGACTTCTTCTCCTCATTTCTCCTCTTTTCCTCGGTTGTAACCCCGCTTCCCTTGGCCTATAAAAGGGGAAGCGTAGGCGTCAATAAGGGGCATCGAGAACTAGATCGGACCATCGATCCCACATTCGAACACATCCGAGCTCAACTCAAATCTGAATCGATCGGAACTCATCACAACACGCCACGGAGACTTGAGACCCGTCCCTCTCTTGACCATTTGTAACCCCTACTATGAACTTTCGGGTGGTAAGTAACAGCAACGAAGACAACAATCGGGCGTAGGGACATTCTGCCCGAACCAGTATAAACCTTGTGTCCTCTTAGCACATCATCCGGGACAGACGCGCAATATTACAAATTTACTTGTTGGTGGCAACTCAAAACACTGACACGAAGCTTGTTATTATGAAAATGCTCAGATTCGGGCATCCGTCCTTTCCAGAAGTGGCGCGCGTCCATTCCGCTCCCTCCCCGTTGTTTGGCTAGTACTCCTACTAGAGAATACAAGTAGTATATATTGTACTTATATATTAAAAAACGAATCACCAATCCTTCTTCTCTCTTCGTCTTCATCTGCACAAATCAGGTAGTAGCCAAGGCGCACCTCCTCCTAGCCTCCTCCGTCCTTTCGGCTTCCTCCTCCCCACCACAGCGCATTGCAGCTGCCCACGCCGGCACCTCTTCATCCTTGCCGCTTCCTCCGTCCCACCCCAGCGCCGTGCCCCGAGCTCGTCGCTAGAGCCAGCTACTTTTTCATCTTCTCTGCCATAGGCTGCAATCCTACTACTAGTACTATAGTACAGTGAGGGGTGCACTGGGAGATGGCGCTCCTCGTGAGGCCCCTCTAGGCGGCAGCCCTCCTCGGCCTCCCTGCTCGACCAGGACTCGCCATTGCCACTCTAGCGCCTCTGCGCAGGGCGGCCTCCATCTGCTCCCTTTCCTCCTCGCCAATCTATATCGTAGTTCCCCACGGTGTAGGTTTGTGGTCGGCGTGGGTAATATTTGTGTTTTAGTGTTTCAAGCATTTTTTACTTTTGTTTTAAATATTTCATCTGGATGTTGTAAAAATAGATCTAGATGTTGCATACGTTTTCAAGTGTTTCATACGTTTCATATCTTTATTTCAAGTATTTCATCTAGATGTTGCAAAAGTAGATCTGGATGTTGCATATGTTGCAATGACAAAATCGCATACAAAATACGCATGTTTCAAGCCTATGTTTCAAGTGTTTCAGGTGTTTTAGACGTATGTTGCAAATGTTTTAACTTGATGTTTCAAAAGTAGATCTTAGTGTTGCACATGTTGCAAATGGCTATACATGCATGTTTCAATTGTTTCATCTGTGTTAGACATATGTTGCAAATGTTTCATCTAAATGTTTTAAAAGTAGATCAGGCGTTGCACATGTTTGCAATGGGGTTGGTGGCGTGATGACGACCTCACCGTAGGGAACCGGCTCCTACCTCATGCGTTTCTCACGTGGCGTACTTTGCCCTGCCCTCCTCTCTCCCCTCCTCTCTTCCCTTCCCTCCGTCTTGCCATGGCAGTTCAAGCTCGACCAACAGTAGCGTGGGCGTTAGCGGTAGCAGTGACGGCTTGAGGGGGGGGGGGGTGGGAGGCAAGCGAGCAGGCGCAGTAGGCGGGGTAGGTGCTGTAGCTTGCTCATGTGGTAGGGTAGGCACGGGCATCAAGATGGGTGCTAGCGTCTGGATGCTAGCCATTCCCTTAATATTAATCCTGTACATGCCGATCTATTCTGTTATCGAGTAGATCTGTATCCTAAAACCTGGTCCAATATGTTGCGCAACAAGAAAGCCCATTCCAACGCTTGAACCACTCCATACTGGGCCGAGAGGCCGAGCAATCAACGCAACCTGGCTTGTTCGTTTGGCTGATAAGCCATGGCTGAAAGTACTATTGACTGATTTGTTGTGAGAGGAAAATAATATTCCTTGGCTGAAAAAGTACGACTTAGAAGCTCGAGCAAATAGGCCGTTGGATGGAGCCAGTCACGGTCACGGTGGTGTCGCGCTTGGATTTCCCGCCCGTCCATCTCCAATCTCACCTTGTTTCCTTACGGTGGGGAGCCTATGCCTATGCGTGCCCGGATTATTTGGCTAGGGTTTTGGTCTAGAGCCAAAGTTATGAAGAGA
Source organism: Miscanthus lutarioriparius (assembly GCA_904845875.1). Lineage (NCBI taxonomy): Eukaryota > Viridiplantae > Streptophyta > Magnoliopsida > Poales > Poaceae > Miscanthus > Miscanthus lutarioriparius. The sequence continues at coordinate 146,483 of CAJGYO010000110.1, forward strand.
CGTGGAGACAGTGGGGGGAGATTTAACTTTTTACCATTATAACAAAGGGCACCTCAAATAGCAGTTTAACGGATGCCAATACATGTTCGCCAGCACAAAGAGAAACACAGCTACAAATTTACCACTTTTACTTACATGGCACACCAGCTCCTCATGCCAGCGTGGATTCGAGTCAGCAGGGCGTATGAAACGCCCCTCCTGCCCTTTTCCTCTCTACCCACGCAGCTGGCATTTTCACCCCGTGCTCCTAGCGGACACGGCAACTCGCGCGCCTAGAGTTGGCCACGCTGGTAGCCCTAGGCACCTGCAGCGCGGCACCTCATGCCCTGCGGCGGCGGTGCTCCGGCCAGGCGGTGGCGTGCTGTTGTCCGCGCCCTGGCCCGACGACGGTGCGTGTGCTCGCACCGTGCCTCGGCGACTTCGTGCCCTGGCGAAGGTTCGCGACTGCTGCTCATGCCGGCGGTGGTGCCCGCGCCCGACCCTATGGCCGGCGACGACGCGCACACTGCACGACGCTTTGCAATAACCAGCTCTTGGCGGGTGCCCGACGCCATCGCGCGCGCCACGTTCGGACTTGCCTCCTTCCGGCAAGCAACGCTTAGCCTCCGGAGGTCGGCGAGGTCTGTGAGATCGCGACCAAGACCCGAGAGCGTAGAAGGAGCCACGAGTAGCGCATGACGCCGCGAACGAGCCTAGGGTGCGCGGCCATGCAAAGACGCGAGCGGCGCGCGACTACGGGACGCCGGAGGTCCCGCCGACGCCAGAATCAACCTCATTGTTGGCGGACGCAGCCCGGCCGGCCCACGATAGCTCCATGGCCAGGCTCGTCACCTCTCGATGCTAACCACGGGCGAGGGCGAGGCGAGGGCGGCGTCACGTCGAGCTGTAGCTCGATGGCCTCGTCGCGTGGTGTCGGCTTCCCCGACCAACACGCGGTTCTAGCCAGGCAGTACGCGTGCGACCACTCCGGCATCGCGCCGTCGATCGCCTCGTTCACGGAATCCGGCAACCGACGTCTGCGTGCTGGCTTGGCGCTGGAGCTCCTCGTCGTTCGCCCGGCCGTCGTCCACGACTTCATCGTTAGCGCCCACTCACTGCAGACCTCGGCGGCCCTCGTGCAAGTTCTTGTCCGAGGTCACGCCGACGGCAACCACGCAGCCGCCGGAGGAGGAGGCGGAGGAGCTCCTCGCCACGCCGTCGGAGGTGCGCTTGAGGGAGAGGGAGGAGGATCGCCATCGGGAGGGGAGGTGAAGCGTGCCGGGAGGGGAGGACTGCGAGGTACTTTCACGCTTCGAGCCTTGGCGTTGACAAGGGAGGGAGGGAGAGAGAGTGGAGGGAGGGGAGAGGGCGCACCGCAGGGAGGGTAGCACCGCCAAGCTACGAGAGAGAGGGAGAGTGGAGGGAGAGCCACTGTTTGTTGTACGAGGAAGGAGAGAGAGGAGCCCTGTTTGTCGGCGAGAAGGAGAGAAGCGAGGCGGGAGAGACATTTGGCCGGAGTATCTTGACTTGAATCCCTGGCGGCGAGGGTCATGGCGTGCCACATGAGCAAAAATGACATTTTTGTATTTGTTTTTCGTTTTGACGATGAAAATGTAGCGGCGACTGTTGAGATGCTGTCAGATATGTCCATCTTTATAACGGTAAAAAGTTAAACTCCCGAGCTGGCGTGGTGGCGGCGATGCCCCGAGGAGGAGGAAGAAGAAGCCCCGATCCGTTTATGCGGACGGAACGGCGTCTTCCGGTTCCCTCGCTCACGGAGACAAGATGACAACCCCAACTTCTCCGACCGCGCCACGCAGGCCGCCGCGCTCCGCGTCGTCAACGGCTTCCTCGCCCCCGCCGTCACGCTCCGCGGGCCGCTGCCCGCCACGCGCGACATTCAGGCGGCGCTCCGCCTCCTCCTCGACCGCCTCCACCTGCCCCCCAACGACGCCACGTTCGAGGACGACCTCATCGAGGACCTCGGCGAGCTCGGGTGCCCCTACAAGGTCACCCACGCCACGCTCAGGCCCCCCGTTACCCCGCACTCGTGGCCGACGCTGCTCTCCGTACTCCACTGGCTCACCCTCTTCGTCTCCTCCTCCTCCTCCCTAGGAGACGACGGTCCGGCGGAAGCCTGTTCCGCCCGAGCGGCACCTCCTTCTTACTCTACAGCACCCAGGCCTACTGCAGCTTCATGTCGATGGACGCCGCCGCCGTCGCGGCCCTCGACAAGGAGTACGCCCAGATGGCTGGGGAAGGATCCGCTGCAACAGTTCGTGCCCTGGAGAAGGAGGTCCAGGAACTCGAGACCGAGGTGAATAAGCTCACCTCGGGCCCCTCGCGGCGGCAAGCATTGGAATCAGAGAAGGAGGTCATCATTGTCAATGCTCAAAAGTATGAGGCAGTGGCAGAGACCTGGAAAACTAAGCTCAACGAAAGTGAACAGGCGCTTGGGGATTTGGAGAAGGAGTTGGAGGCAAAAGTGTCCGACGTCAAGGCCACTACTGCTGAAAATCGGGATCTGTTGGGACAAGTCGGTGCTCAGCCCCTCAATGTGAGTGATGTTAAGAGGATGCACAGGGAGATGAAGGTGGTTGAAGATGACACTGCCAGCGCCGAGAAGGGGACATCGGCACTGGAGGAAAAGGACTGGGAACTCGAAACCAAGTTGGTTACCAAGCTTGATGACCTTGAGAGGCTTGCTGAGCAGTGCAACCAGGCCCACAAAAGGTATGAACGTTCCTGATCCTCAATACCTCAACAAATTGAATAATGTGGACTGGACATGGACATTAGTATATAGGATAACTAGAGAATAACCCGTGCGTTGCCACGAGAACTTTTAAGTCAATTAGATTAAGTATTCTGTGCAAAAAGAACCATAAAACCGATTACAGATTAAATGTTTTACACCTCGATCTGAAAGGAATGAAGTATGTGTTACTCCTAAAATCGTACAAATCTACGATCAGGGCATTCCTCCTTTGATCCTGTCCTTCGATCCTCCCTGTAGGACCAAATGGATAAGCTGATTAATTAGCAGGGTTCTGGGAACATAAATATTTTAGTGCAGTAATTTTTTTTTGTGAGGAAGCCGAGGTTATGGATTAGTAGAAGATGCAAAGAACTTGGGTTGTGTAGGCAATAGCTCCGGTGATGGAGGTGTATCAATCGACGGGCTGCTGTGAATGGTTGCCTGGTTGTGTCAGGTGCATGGTTGAACCATGCTTGCTCGTAGTTTTATAAGAGTAGCACAGGGTGGAGATGGTGGGGTTTTTACATCAGTTTCAAAGGTAGAGTTAAATGCAGTCTCCTTGGCTTCTGCTGCTCCTTTATTATTGGCTAGTAAGTAATGAATGAGGCTTAGTGGGAAGCCGTTTCAGGATAAAGAATTGATATGGTATTTCATTGCACATATGCATTTGCACGCGAGAAAGGTGAAACGGAAAAATTGCACATTTGCATGTGCACGCCGGAAAGGTGAAGCGGCAAAGGTTGGGCAAATGCAATTTTTTTCCATTGACAAATAAGCTCTGCATGCATGAATATGATGATGACGTGGATACATGAGAAGCCAGGTAAATCCTGTAGTGGGGGTCTCTTATTTAGGTATAGGAGATAGGAGATTTTGCCGGACAAACAAATTGAACTAGGTGGAATATGAGCCAAACAATTAATCCTGTATTTTTTACACTGAAACTTATTGAATCACTGATTTTGAAGTCCAGTGATTAGTTTCCAAGAAATTTTCAGGGAAAAAACATTTAACTAAAATTTGGGGCTTTTGAATAGCCAGCTGGCATCATTTTGTTTGTTGTTTTTGTGTTTCCTAAACAATAAAACAAACAGGGTTAAAATGTTATTTTTTTTAACTGTGGTTCTGTTGTTTGTATTTGCTCTACTAGCTCCTTTTGTTAGTTTGGTTTGTATTACGTCCTCATTTTTACACTTGTGGGCTACTTTTCAGGTTGAAATCTGGTATTGATATTCAGTACATGATACATGCAAAAGGATCTTCTCCTGCTGAGATGCTAGGTACTTACAAAACAGTACTGAAACAAGGACACAAGGACTGGTGGCTCACGCTGACGAGAACAAAAGGATCCGTCTCTCAAATCTTGAAGAAGTAAATGATCTACAGAAGCAGATGCAAGGAAATGTTAAAGTCCTAGAGGAGGAAAGGAATAATATTTCCAGTCTACAGGCAACAAATGATAATGTCAGTTCATCCTTTCAAGCACTACATTACATTTATAGCCTATAGAGTAAATGTGATATGAAATTATGGTGTCCTTCCTCTTTTATTTGTTATGCTTATTCTGAAATTACTTTGCAGTATTGGGCAAATGATAGAACGTATCACACTATTGGAAAGACCTGCGCTACAATTTTCTGTATATGGTTAATGGTTATTGACCAGACTATTAAAAACATCATCAGGGAATGCTAAAGTTCCCAATTTTTAAAAATTTTGTTTACTTCAGCTATATATTTTAGGTGACCAATTTTTTCTAGTGATATTGTGATGATATATCAACAAGAAAATCAGTCAGACGTTGATGTAGTTTCTAGAGTCAGTTGGTTCAACTTGATAAAGCTTTACTTCTGGTCCTTTTAGTAAATTATTAGCTGGATTAACCAGTAATCAAGCCTTTTCGAGCTGATATTTACTAAAATCAGGAAGAGTAGTGCTTTCTGCTTTGTACAATTGGGACTGGGCCCTGGGCATATTCATACATCAAATTTGTGGTGAAAAGGTCCTAAGTATTTGAATCAACCCATTATGATTAATTTGCGCTGTTATTGGAAATTGAGCTTGGATTTTACACCATGGATTATACTTTGATGTGCTGTGATTTGACTTGAGGGTTGTGATTAGAGAAGCAAGACAGTGGGCATAATGCCATCATCAATTTGTTAAAAGTTAGGCAATGTCCTGCCCACCTTTTATCTCAATTTTATATTTAGGCATGAAACTTATGGTGAAGTAAGCACGAATAATGGCTTCGACTTGTGAAAATTCATTTGTGCTGTCAATGTAAATTGGATTTTGGATTTATGTCTTCAATTATACTGATGTGTTGTGATTAGACTTGGGGGCTATCTTACCCCACTCGCTTTTCATGGTGATTCGAAAGTCTTAAACAATTATCGATATGCAAAAGTGCTTGGCCTGTCTTTTACCATACGGCTCAAGTTAACCTGGACTCTTTTATAGAATAATTATTGCCAAAAAATAAAGTTGAACCTCTTGTATCTGCTTGTTATCTTGATGGTTGCTCGTTTGAATTTGCTGGATCGTGAAATGACAAATGATGACTCAAGATTCACATCTGAGTCTAGACAAATGAATGATGAGTTGGAGAAAAAGAAGAATAGTTTGATTTCTGTTGAAATGCAGGCTGATGATTTTTTAAGGTACTTCTTACCTTTTGTTTTGTTAATAGAACACATTCCTTTATTAGTCTAGCACATTGGAATCAGATAACTCAAACGGAATTTGATTTGATAGATATCGGAGAAGAGGCACCAAGATGCAAGACTCAAAGCTGATAAAGAAACTCAGGCAGTTGCTAATGCGCTGCGGGAGCTTGTTGATTCCATGGCTGAACATAAAGGGTTCATGGGAACAATAATTGCTCAGAGGAGGAAGGACCTCCATGAAGCTGAAGATTATATAGCGTCTTTGGCATCTAGGTAATGGCTAGAGGAAGTTTGGTTCATTTGTTGGTGGTGCCTCTATTTTGGTCTGTTGATTGTAGCACTCTTGCTGGGATGAGCTTCACCTGTGGGATACATGTTCCTGTAC